>JAKSZP010010656.1:0-168892 GCA_022478985.1 Massospora cicadina
CGCTATCCAAGAATGGCTAACCCCAACAACCCAGAAACAATTATGGAGTTTCTTAGGAACCATCATTTTCTTAAAAAATTTTCCCAGCATTTTCTCAGCTTGCTTCCCCACTTGTAAGTCCTGGGGAACATCCCCTGGCTGTTGATCAGGCCATCTTCCCGTTCCCAAGTAAAAAGACACCAAAGAGGATGGCGGTACCCCTCATTACTCAGGGCGATCTCGCTCATGTAGTAGATGAGCAATGGGTAACAGCTCTTCCGCTTCAGATCCCACCCCCAGTACCCACACTCACCTCAGCAGAATTGTAACAGGGAATTAGCAAAATTTGTGCCAAAATTGTCAAATTGAAATTGGCCAGATCTAATTCGAGTGGCAATCTAGCTGATGCCCAAATCTCAAATGGCCGGAAAGGCATGAAGACTAAGGTATTGGTCAGAACGCCTGACAGTTCCAATTCGATAAATATGCCAATCAAACAAAGCACCCTCCTACCAAAGTCATCAAGGATCATCCTTGACAATCAGGCTATAGCATTGGGCGCCACCAATGAGGGTTCAAAGCCCCCAGTAGTAATTTGGGCATTTGTGGCTGATGTGATGCCATTTATTGAACAAATGGTCCAGCGACTGAGTATGGGCAGGTTGGGCGTCCTGAACCCGTTTCCAACCAAATGGACCCACCCCTATGAGGGGTGGCCTTGAGGGATTCCCATTGCTCGTTGGGCCAAACACAGTTGTGCCAACTTTCAGAATTGTAGCTGAGCCCCAGTTTGGACATTTGAGGTTAAACTGACAGCGACTTGGCCCACCGCCAAATTTTGCAATGTCAGTTCTCAAGGAACAAACCCGCCCATTGTTGAACAATTCACCGGTTAGGTCGAAATTGTGGGACCCAATCCCAGCTTGTCACTACCCCAATCGACCACTAGTTATCCAGTTGCATAGCACTGTGAAAATTGTTGGTCAATTTTCTTACTTTCCCTTTATACAAACTTTTGCCAAAAAACCAAGCAATTTTTATTACCTCTTCTGACCGCATCCCTGATGGCGTTTCCCTGGTGGTCCATCAGTCCATATACCGGATGAACTCTACCAGTACTCTTGGTCACTATGGCCCCCTCTGTCATCAATTGGGTTCAGCAAGTCCGATATTTTTGGCTCTACAACCCCATTATCAATAGCTTCCAGCAGCAATAAACGGGGATCTTGTGGCCATATGTCCACCAATTGCAAGAGAGAATCCATCTCCTTGCCACCCCGGTTGAAATGGCCCCATATGCTGAGGACCTCATTGAGATTATCTCAGTGATCCCGCCCCCTGCAGCAAGACCTCCTGGGTCAGGAGTGGGTTCAGTGTGGTTCATTGTTGGGATCATACTTACCATTTTGCTGCACCAACAATTCATTGTTTCCCAATGCCCAGCTCCATATCATGTCATTTGTTCGGCAATTCCTCTGGCATTCTGGCTTGCTTTTTGGGTGCTTACACATCCTGACTGGCAGGCTGGTCTAAACTTATTCTGCCATTTCCATGACACCACTCCACCCCCTTACAGGGAAGAACGTACCACTTCACTGGACGCCTGAATGCCAACAGGCGTTTGAATCAATCAAGGAGGTGTTTTTCCCCTCCCATTTTGGAACACGCAGATCCTGCCAAGCCATATATTGTTGCATATGAAGCCTCCTTGGTAGCGGTGGGGGCAGTGTTGCTCCAAGAGCACGATGGCTTGGAACACCTGGTTGTCTACTTTTCCCGGAATTTTACCTCTATGTAGCAGTCTTGGGCCATCTATGACAAGGAGTTGGCAGCCGTAGCATTTGCATTAACTCATTGGAGGTATCTGTTACAGGGTGCTCAACATGAGTTAACAGTTCACATGGATCACCAGGCTATCTTTTACCTTAGCAAACCCCAAAAATTGGCTTACTGGTAAGCCTGAACCTATCAGGACTTGTGCAGTTTTAAATTTTAAATACAAATTCATGAAAGGTTCGCTTAACGTGCTTCCCAATTTTCTCAGCCGCAGCCCCACATACTGTTCCTTGGATCTGGAGGAAGTGGACCTTGTTACCGTGATCCCTGCTGCCCAAATCCTGTCAATTGTCCCCCCTGTCATCACTTCCATCGCTCTGGCTCCCGACACCCTGCTAGTTGCTCAGGTCTTGGCCAGTCAAATAGCCTGCCCTGAGGGTGTGGAGTTGGTTGAGCAGTTGTCCCACCAAAACCATAAACACTCACTATACTCCTTGGATGAGGGTCTCATTTATTTTTGGTCACGAATTTGGGTCCCTCCTTCCTTCAGAACCGAGGTATTTCGTGCACATCACGATCCCCCACTGTCAGCCATCCTGAAAATAAGAAATGCATTGACTTGATCAAGTGGACCTACAATTGGGCGGGTTTAACAAAAGAGGTTCCAGCCTGGATCACCAATTGCATTACTTGTGCTTGGGCTAAGTCAGATCACTCTGGTAGAAATGGGCTTTTTACACCCCTTATAGCAGGCGGAGGGTCCATGGACATTGGTGTCCATAAATTTTATTGTCAAACTCCCCTGCTCTAACGGGTTCACAGCGGTGATGGTGGTGGTGGATCATTTTACTAAATTTTCCCTTTTTATTCCTTGTACTTCCATGATTACATCAGAGGAAACTGCTCACCTCTTTGTACGCCATGTGTTCTCGATGTTTGGACTCCTGCAGGAGATCATCAGTGACTGTGGTTCACAGCTCACAGCACAGTTTTGGAGAGAACTCTTATCTGTCCTAAAAATTTCCCCTGTCATTCTATGGCATATCATCCTCAGTCTGACGGACAGACTAAGAGAGTTAACCAAGTCCTTGAACAGTACCTACGTTGCTATGCTGCAGCCGCACAGGACACCTGGGCTAACGACCTTCCCCTAACTCAATTTGATTATAACAATGGGACTCACACTTCCACAGGATTTTCTCCATATTAAGCGACGTTGGGTTATAATCCTTCCTTTTTGGTCAGACCCTGCTTGCGGCCCAAGTTCCAAGCTGCCGTGGATCATGCTGAACATATTAGGTCAACTCAATCCTTAGTGTGGGAACACCTCACCAAAGCTAATGATGACTACAAGTGGTTTGCAGATTGTAAGCGCTTTCCAGGTCATGACATAACGGTGGTCTCCTATGTTATGCTTGATACCCATCATTTACAAATGCAAGCCCCCTCCCATAAGTTTGCAAGTAATTGATTGGGCCCCCATTTGGTTGAGGAAGTTTTGGTCAATGGTGAGTTCTGGTTGAAGCTTACAGCTCACTGGAAACAGCACCCCGTCTCTCACATCTCCCAATTGTCACCCTTTAAGGGCACGGTTCCCATGGAACCCAAGCCAATCATCATCAAAAATGCAGAAGAAGCCGAGGTGGAGAATATCCTGGCATCCTGTAATTCCCATTGGTCCATTCAATATCTCGTGGCTTGGAAAGGGTATCCAGCTTATGATAACAGTTGGGTCAAGGATCAATAATTGCGCCAACTGTATGGAACTGGTCAAAGCGTTCCACAAATCCCCCCAAAGCTCACCGCCCCCCAAAAAAATTGTGACTGTAACATAGATCAAGTTACCCAAGGCGTACAAGAATTTGGCCCTAGTGCAGTTTCCTGGTGGTGGTGCCCTTCCTTTGGAAAAAGGAAAGGGTAATATAAGTCCCAGGAAATGTCACTTGTGCATTAATTGGGATCTTTTCCCATTCCTGAGTAAAAATGTATCAAAGAGGGTGGCTGTACCCCTCGTTACCCAGGGTGACCTCGCTCATGTGGTAGACGAGCGCTGGGTAACAGCCCTCCCACTTTGGATCCCTCCCCCAATGCCTACACTCACCTCAGCAGAACTAGTACATCTAATCAGGGAAATTTGTGCTGAGATCGCTGAAATGAAATTGATTGATCCAAAATTGAGTGGGAACAAGCCCAATGATTAAACCCCATATAGTCAAAAAGGGATAAAGACTGATTCATCAGCCAGAATCGCCAATGGTTTCAATTTGGCCAACACTATAATCAAAAAAATTAACCCCCTCCCAAAATTGTTGGGGAAGATCCCCAATGTGCAGGTAGTAGCATCGGACACTATTGATGAGGGTTTGAAGCTCCCTTCCAGCAAATCAGGAATTGCGGCTGACACAACACTTTTGAATGAATGAATGAATGGCCCAGTGACCAGGCATGGGCTGGTTGGGCATCCTGAACCTGTTCCCAACCAATTGGGACCGCCCCTATGTGGGGTGGCCTTGGGGGATTCCCACTGCTTGTCAAGCCAAATGCCATTACGCCAACTGTTGGAAATGCAGTAAAGTCTCAGTTTGGGCATTTGAGGTCGAACTGACAGTGACTCAGCCAGCTGCTGAATTCTTTGATGTCAGTTCCCAGTGAACTATCTGCCCTCATTCCCAAATAATTTGACAGTTAGGTCAAAATGAGGGTCTTGATACCAGCTTGTCCCCGCATCAATTGACCACTAATTAATCAGGCGCATCGCACTGAGAAATGTTGGTTAATTTTCTTTCCTTTCCTTACAATAAAAATTTGCCTCAAAAAACTATTTTTTTTGTTTTTATTGATATTCTTCTGGACACATTCCCAATTACAATTCTCTGGTGGCCCATCAGCCCTTATACCAGATGGGCTCTACCAGTACTAATGGTCTATATGGCCCCCACCGTCATAAACTGGATTCAGCGAGCTAGATACTTATGGCAATTCAACCCTGTCATTGCAAACTTTTGCCAGCAATATACTAGAATCATGTGGCCCTACATCCATCATCTTTAAGCAAGGATCTGCCCCCTTGTTTCCCCAGTTAAAAAACCCCATCTACCGGCGTTCTTGTAGAAGCTATACCTGTAGTGCCACCCCCTGTGGCAAGACCTCCAGTGTCTGGGGCGGTCTCTATTTGGTTTGTTCTCAGATTGCTGTTAACTATTACCTTGCACCAACGATTTATTGTTTCCCAATGCCCAGCTCCATACAACGTCGTACATGTGGCAATGCCTCTGGCATTCTGGCTTGCTTTTTGGGCGCTTACGCATCCTGACTGGCAGGCTGGTCTAAACTTCTGCTGTTTTCATGACACTCCATCGCCCCATGATGTTGCTGGTGAAGTAGGGTGTTGGCAGGGGCAGCTGAAGCCTCAACTGCCATTTTATTAATATTCTTACAAATTGGAAAACCGTTTTTAGGGTGAAAATGGTGGGGCTATGATTTGGGAGGATCAAAAAAATGTTCAACTTATATTTACTATAAATAAATTATTGATAGATGTTTTTTTGAACCTAAGCCCAAAATTATTTTAACTTCAAGTTATTTAGCATCAACTAATTACAATCAATGTTATTAAATTCCCTTAATGATTTACTTGGGATAAATTGCCATTGAAGTGCTTTAATAGTAAATACTCTAGGCTAATATCCCTATTTCTTGTTTCATTATTCACTGTAAGGAACAAATTTCTATTTCACCTTATCACACATTATCCATAACTTTGCCTTATCTCATGATAACCTTTATCTTTTGACTACTTCCCTTTATCCTGTAAAAAATTAGGACAACATCTCCTAATCTGGTACCAGTTTAAAAAGGGTTTGCGCTGATTGTTCTTTTTACTCTTATTTTTATCACTTATTTTAATATTACTATTTAAGGTGAAAATCATCTAAACAATAAAATAACTCTTTACGCTCTACCTAAATTTAGGTTTTTTTTTTGGTAAAAGTTCATTTTTTATAGGATCTCTGAATTTATCAGCAAAGAGTCCTACTCACTCTCTATGTCCACCTTAGAAAGCTTTAAAAGAACAGCTTTCAGAACCCTGTTTCCCAACGCAGCAATGAATTTTAACTTTAGAATATTATAAAATGGCTATATGCCTTAATGATTCCATTAGGGGATATTAGACACAATTTAAATTTTTGTCACAAATTCCGAGTATAATATTGAAGATTTCAATATATGAATATATTAGGGATGTTGATCGAAGTCCTGGATTGTCAATGGGGATGGTCTTAGAGGCCACAACACATAGTCTCAGTTTTTCCAAGAGTCAAAGGCACTGAACTCCAATGGGATAGTTTCAGAGGGCTAATACTCTGTCTCTTATAACTTCAGATACATATCATTATTGTTTTATTTTAAAAGTTGAATTATGGGACTTTATTCCAAGATAATGACTAAAATCTTTTACCTCATATACGGCCTCAACAAAAAGTTATAGATAGGTCATATCTAATTTACTCTATAGGCTAAAAACTAGTGATTTCTACATGTAACCATTGATTTAAGTATAACTTTTTATAAAGATTAGCTATCTGTTTATATAGATAAAACGTCTAGAGACTTATTACCCTCAAATGCTGGAAACAAACATAAGCTTTATTAATTTCTACTCTTTATCTTTAAAAAGGTCACTTTTATGGATTGATGATTAACAATCTACAGATAAAATAGTTCAGCATAATTAAATGATTTAAGGGTCATTTGATAAAAATAGTTTTAGTTCAACTTTCATACATATAGAAACATTAATTAACTATCTTTTAGAAAGTAATTGGCTTTATATTAGTTGTGATAATCAACACTTTAGTTATCATTTTTTAACTTTGTACAACCTATCAGATTTTATAGGATTTGTTGACCGGTTTTTTAAAGGTTGTATTATTAATAGTCAATATATGATGTCGTCAGAATTATTAGTAGTATCTTTATTTATTAGGGAAATGCACTTTAGCACATAAACTAGACAAGTTTTTAACAAGCATACTTTCTTTACCTAAAATTGGGGATTTATATATCTGCTAGGACATGCTTCCAATCCAAATATTATGCCATGTAAGTGCAAAATCTTAACCAATATTTAAAGAAGTTTTGTGATTAGTTCTGGAAAAATTAAACACTGTACTATTAGCGTCTTAGTAGTGGAATGTTTTTGTTATTACTTAAGGCTTGTTCAAAAGATAAATTGGATGGTAATTTTCTATGACTGAGGTTTCATTTTCTGCAACTCATCTTGCATCTTAACTGATTTGATTGTAATCTCTAAAAGCTTTGCCTCCTTAAAGATCTTGTAAAGGGGACATATAAATTCAGAGGAACCTCAGATGAGCTCAATTGACAAGCGTTCCTGTTATAATAGAAGCTATATAGTATATAAGTCCTGGAGTTAGTTCACCTGATAGGTTCAAGAACAAAAATATCAATATTATGGGATATTCCTTAGATTTTGATGAAAATGGAAAAAAACAAAATCTCCTAACTGATTTTAGGAAGGACAGTCTTTTGAGAATTGGACTGTTTGAATTCTCTTCTACTAATAGTTCAGAGGGACTTTGCCACAAGATCCTGTCATCTAATAAATTTTATCTTCTATTCTTTACATAGATAAATTATCAATTTTTGGAGTAGAGGTTATAGTCTGGGTTGGACTCTGAATGTAACATTAAAACCTGACTTTAAAAAGCCCTAAATGGAAATATCTTGCTGACTATGTGATAGCCTACAAAATATGACATCAAGGCTCCTGGAAGGTATCAATTAAACCATGAAAGATCATCTTATGTCATATTATAAAGTATTCTAATGATTTTACTATCTTCTCTATACTGATAATTGGTAAAAAAATGTTAAAGAAAGTAAAAGCTTGATAATTTCCAATCAAAGAATTGAGCTTGGTAACCATTTAAGATATCGAATTTGCACCATTATCTAGTAGACTTTTGGCCACCATGCCAGGTGAAGACTTTTTAAAAATAAGTCGGTAGCTTTGATTATTACAGAGACAACTGAGGTGGTTCTATCTCACTTTATGATTAATCTATTGCAAAGACGATGTTTTGGTGACTTTACATTGCAGTTGGTAGAGGACCAATTACATCAATACTGAAATTGGAAAAGGATATAGTGGTACCTACAACTTGATGTTGGCAAACCAGATTGAATGGACCCTGGTTAAACAGATAAGGCGGGATTAAAAGTATTATTTATAAAATCATATATGACTTCCCAAAATGCTTTTTTATTTTAAGTAATGGTGAGTTTTATAAGGCATCATGACCTAAGGTAACACACTATCCTATGATAGTAGAGGTCCTTGCTGAAGGCCATATATAGGCTAACCAAGCCATTCCTATGCTTATATTAAGAAAACCTTCTTTGATCTGGGTCTAATTGGTCATCCATTTGTATTTCTCATAATTTTGCTAGTTTCTCATATCTAAGCCTTGGATCATACAATAAAATTTTAAATCATGTCCTCTTCATAGTATACAAAATTAACACAAAAAAATGAGACAGCCCATCCACGGTATGATGTAAAGATCCCACTTAATGGAGATATAAATTATAATTCTATAGCATAAAGACCCAGCGAAAAAGAATTCAATTAAGATCATACATCTAATTTCAGCAATATTATTGAGTCATGATTAGTTACAGTAGAGAAACGCTTTACATATAAGAAAGTGTGGAAATGGTTGATGGCTAGTAACACCACTAAACACTTGCGTTATATAATTCTGTGAATGCTCTCTGCCTAATAAGGGCTTTATTGAATTAGGCAATAGAGTAAACGACTTGATTTGGATCAAGTTGCACCAAGATAGCTCTGATTGCAATGTCACTGGCTGTAAGTCTAGGGGAGCATCCCCTATGCTTAGACCAGGTGGTCTTCCCTTTGCCTTCTAGAAAAGGTCCAAAGAGGACAGCTGCTCCCCTTGTCTCCCAAGGCAAACTATCCTATGTGGTGGACAAGCGATGGGTCACAGCTTACACTTTAAAAATTCCGAAACTCATCCCTGTACTAATTGGGGGATTTTAATGGTGGATTGAAGAAATCTGCATCAAGGGTTTTGGCAAATAGGAACCAGCATGGGATGGATGAGGCAAGTCTCCCCTCTAGGCTGACCTTAAATTTGGCAAGCATAGCCAACAACATCAAACATTTGGCAAAAATAGCAGACAGCATTGACCCTTCCCGTTGGCAATAAAACATCAATCTGCCTAACCCTGCATGGCCTAATGGGTGCCAAAGTGCTCAGGTGCAGGTGGGTTAGGCATACTGAACCCATTCCTGACCACTTAGAACTTTCCCTATGTGGGATGGCCCTTGGAGGCTCCCATCACCCATTGAGTGAGATGTCACCGCTTACTCAGCGTAATTCACAGCAAAACTGCAATTTGGGCGCCCAAGGACAAATTAAAGATGACTCAGCCCATCGCTGTCACTTTTGAAGTTGGTTTAATTAAACAACTTTACATCCCCACTCAAAGTTCTGCCAGTTTAGGTCATAAACTTGAGGGCCCAATCCCCTACGCCACAAAGCTATTTTCAAATTAACTGGGCATCTAAGCAATTGTCCCTCACAGGGAGGATTGATGGTCGATTTCTTTTATTAAAATATCAAATAAAATTCCCCTGCTCCAAACCCATTTTTTAGTTTAAATCGTTCTTTTCAGTATCCCAACATACATCAATGTAAAATTAAAGGGCGCACAACAATTGGGCCCTCACGGCCATGTTGGTGGCCTTGTTGCCTTCCACAGCTATTGAGCTTATCTTGACCATGACTTCCTGAACTATTATACAAGCGCTGAAGCAATTCGCCATCAGGATCTCAGCTTTTTATGGGCAAAATTATCCCCACTCTAGGTGAGAGTATGCACTCTCTCCAATGGCTCCATTCTAAGTTCCACTTTGAGTAATCCAAACATGACAATCTGATACAACATTTTCTTACGCCCAGGACCGTAGGCCCTAGATCTTTGACAGCCTGGCTTTTTGTTGGGTTGCTTTTCTCTTTTGCGGCCTGTTGGCACTTGTTGTTCGCCTACCTCCAAGCCCATCTAAACTTCATATGAGCAGCAGTGCCTCTGGCATTATGGCTCGCCTTCTGTGTGCTTTTGCATCCTGAATGGCAGGCCAGCCTTTACTAAATCTGCTGTTTCCCTGAGATAATCAACCATCCATTAATTCTAGCCATTTCTGCCCTTCTCATTGTGATGAATGCAGCAGTGGTCACCCCTTACTGGATGAAGTTTGCAATTGGTGGCTTGCCTCCTGTTATTTGTCTGGTTGATTTGAAATTTTGTGGGCATCTTCTAGGTGGCTCTGGAAGATTTCCTCCACACCCAAACTATCCCATTGTTCTTCACTTCCACCTTAGCTCCCCCTCAAATAGTGGACTCATCTGTTCTCTCTCTTGAAGTTGCAAATCAGGTCTTCAACGCCTTCGCTGAGTTTCAGATTAAGTCCTCGATCACCCTGGACAGTTCTGGTTCACTGACAGATACTCAGAAGAGCGCGGCATTTCTGGATGTGGTTGAAGGTGATGCCTGCCGGTGAGTACAAGGTCTTTTTCACTCTGCCATATGGGCAGATGACCCCTTTTCACTTATTAAATTAGTTTCAGCAGCTTTTAAAAACTCTTGTGCCACATTCTGAACGCCTGTTCTGTTTATTCTCTATGATCGCTTATGGTCATACCTTGACTTCCTTTGTTGCAACCTTTCATTAGCAAGCCTTAATGTTTGATCTCTCTTTGGATATCATCCAAGCTATCTTCTGAACTGCGTTGGATTTGGTCTCTGCCAACCACGCTATTTGGTCCTCCCCTATGGAGATTATGGAACATATCTGCATGGCAGCGACTACAATTAATACGACCCTCCGCCACAATCCCCACGCAAAGGATGTTAACTTCATGATTATTTTGCTGACCTGGGCTCAGTTTCTGATTATGACGTCAATTCAATAATTGCATTGGTTCCAGAAGCTAACGCTGCCCTTGAAACAGAGCTGGTTACCTCTAGCACACCTTCTCCTTTGAAGGATGACAAGCTTGGAGAGAATGTGATCAACTCTTTCTTTAACAATTACATTCCTTTTAAACCTATTCTTCACCCTGATCCAGTTACATTTTCAACTTTTTCAGAAGAATCTCGCGCAATTTCATATAAACAAAATTATGCCTACTTTTTTGCAACCAATAAATTAGGATTGGGGGCACAACAGGTGTCCTTCAAGGCCCTGGTTGACATGGGAGTAGCGGGTAACTCCATGAGTCTGAAGTCAGCCCTGCAGCTCGAATTACACTTGGACCTTGGGCCAGAGGTGTTGGTCAAGTTGAAGCCTCCCAGCCATCTTATAAATTGCGGCGTTCAGTACCTTTATTAGCTCACCAGTATAGTTTTTACAATCACTTTTCTGCAATGCCTGACCTCATTTTCCCAGTAGTTTTGGGTGCGGGTTGGTGACATCGTCAGCATGTTAGAATACACCTGCAGTCAAGCATGTTCTCTTTTGTAAATGCCCAGGTGGAGGGCTCGCCATTGCTTGACAACCTTAATAAAGCTCAGAGCTGAGGGTCCATTATGACCCTTATTTCTCCCGTGGGTCTTCTGCCAGATTTTCCCAAAGCCTTGATGGCCTACCAGAGCATTTTTGATTCTAAAAAAGCAAACCGATTTCCCGTGCATACTATATTTAATATAAAGTTCTGAACGATGGTGGCCATGGTGAATATAAACTGCCCACTATACCCGCGTATGGCAGAAGAAGATGCCACCCTTGACGCATGGTTAGATGATATGATCAAGAAGGGCTGGTTGTTCAAGGATACAATCCAGTTGCCTCACCCATTATCCTTGCCAAAAAGGCTGATTGTTTAATTCACCCCTGCATGGATTACGGGCGTCTCAACAACATCACAGCTCTTGACCCCTACCCACTTCCACTGGAACAGACAATTGGCCAAGTAATTGTGAAGTCACGAGTATTTCTAATCTCAATCTGGTAAACGCCTTTAATCATATCTGGGTGGCATAAGGCTAAAATTAATTTACCGCTATCTGGACAGGAAGTGGCATATTTCAATTTAGAGTAATGCCCTTTAGGTTAAAAATGCGCCCACAACACTCCAACAAATAATTGATAGTGTTCTAGGGGACCTATGGTTTACCTGCGTGGTAACATACATCAATGATATACTAGTACTCTCCCCCTCATCCAAACAGCATGCAAAAGATTTGGAGGTGGTGAGGATGTCCTGCATAAGTCAGGTTTGTTCTTTAAGCTGTGTAAGTGCAAATTTTAAAAGAAAGTTGCCTTATTACATAATCTCATCATAAAGGATGGGTACTCCATTCCGCCCAGTAATTGGATGCATTTGCGAGTGTCCAACTCCAACAACTCAGAAGCAAATGAGAATCTTCTTGAGTACAATAATTTCCTATAAAATTTTCCCCTGCACTCTTGCAGTTGGCCGCATCACTGCATCGCTCATGGGCAAAAACATTCCCTTCCACTGGACGCCTGAGTAACAGCAAACATTTGACTAAATCAAAGAGATGTTCTTGTCATCTATCATCCTCAAGCATGCAGACCCATCTAAACCCTACATTGTAGTGTGCGATGCATCTTCCGCTGCAGTTGGGGCTGGTTTACTCCAAGAACACAATGGGTTGGAACACCCAGTTACATACTTTTTGAAATTTTTCCTCCACAGAATAATCCTGAGCCATCTACAACAAAAATTTGGCAGCCGTGGCGTGGGCCTTGGCCCACTGGCGGTATGTCTTGTAGAGTGCTCAACATGAGCTGACTGTGCATATGGACCACCAAGCTCTCCTATATTCCGCAATCTGTAGAAGTTGGCGCACTGGAAGGCTTAACCTACTGTGACTTGTGCTTCTTTAATTTAAGATATGAGTTTGTGAAAGGAGTGCTGATTGTGCTTCTGACTTTTTTGAGTTGTTAGCCTGCACTTTCCCGGCGGAATTAGATGAGGCAGACCTCGTCACAGTCATTCCACCATCCCAAAACTTGGCCATCACTCCTGTGGCTTCAGTAGCAGATTTAGGTCTAAACGCACCCTTGATCTTGCAGATCTTAGCAGCTCAGATAGTGCGTGTAAAGGGGTTGATCTTTTGGAGCAATTATCACTTCCAACTCCTAAGACTTCCCTCTATACTCTGGCCTAGGGCTTATCCAGTTTAGGTCGCGTTTATTGTACCTCCTCTTCTCCAGGATGAAGTCATCCAAGCTCATCACAACACCCTGCAGTTGTTCACCTAGGGAACAAAATTACATTGATTTAGTTAAGCGTACCTTCAACTGGCCAGGCCTGTTTAAGGATGTTCTGTCATAAATTGCCAACTGTGTAACATGTGCGCAAGCCAAATCAGACCGGTGTGGTAAGAATGGCCTCCTCCACCCTTTGCAGCAGGCAGAGGGGCCGTGGGCGTCAGTGTCTTTGGACTTTATTGTTGAGCTACTAAGCTCCAATGGGTTCACAGCGGTCATGATAGTCATAGATCACTTCACTAAAATTTCCCTTTTTATCCCTTGCTCCTCCACCGTTACCTCCAAGGAGACTGCCTTCCTGTTCGTGAGGCACGTGTTCTCTATGTTTGGAATCCTGAAGTAAATCATCAGTGACCGTGGGACCCAATTTATGGTTCAGTTTTGAAACAAACTTTTAGCAATTTGGAAAGTTACGCCATGTTGCTCCACCGCATACCATCCTCAGTCAGATGGCCAAACTGAATGGGTCAATCAAATTTCAGAACAATATATGTGGTGCTACGCTGCATCCACTCAGGATATCTGAGCGGACGACATTCCACTTTCCCAGTTTGTGTAAAATAATGAAAGCATGAATCCACAGGATTCTCCTGTTTGAAGATACCTTGGGTATAACCTTTCATTTTCAGTTGGCCTGTGCCTTAGCCCAGAGGTACCAGCTGCAACTGACCATGCTCAGAAAATTTATGCCACACAGTCCTTGGTTAGGGAACACTTGACCAAGGCCATTACCAATTGTAAACAGTTTGCATATTTAAAAGTGACTCCCAATGCATGAGATAGGGGTAGATTTGCACATCATTTATGACATGTGGCACTTGCACAAGCAGGTGCCTTTGTGCAAGTTTGCGAGAAAATGCTAAGGCCCCCATTCAGTAAAAGAGGACCTGGGAAATGGTGCCTTCCGCTTGAAATTTCCAGACCACTGGAAGCAACATCCTGTCTTTATTATCTCAAATATGTCCCCATCCAAGGGGGAAATCCCACTAGAACCCAAGCCCATTGTGATTGAGGAAATGAAAGAAGCTGAAGTTGATGCCATTTTGACTTCTGAGTGCTCATGAAGTTTGGTTCAGTAAACTAGTCCCTTGGAAGAGCTACTTGGCCTACAAAAAATAGCTGGGTTTGTTCACGGGACTGTGCAAACGGTTAAGAACTTGTTGAGGCCTTTTACGCCACATACCCTAAAGCTCCTCGCCCTCCCCTAAAGATCATGACGTTGATGGCGATCAAGTTATCTAAGGATCATAAGAACGTGGTCTTCAACCAGTTTTAGTGGCGACATTCTCCCCTTTAGGAAAAGGGAAGGATAATGTAAGCCTTGGGGAACGTCCCTTATGCTTAGACAAGCTGGTATTCCATTGCCCTTCTAAAAAAGGTCTGAAGAAGCCAGCTGCCCCCTCACCTTCCATGGTGACCTTGCCCATGTGGTGGATGAGCGGTGGGTCATGGCTTACATTTGAAAATTCTTCCACGCATTTTGTACTAAAAAACAGGAAATGTTACAGCAGATTTTAGAAACCTGCATCAAGGTTTTGACAAATAAGACCAGCTGGGATGGATGAGGCAAGTCTCCCCTCTAGGCCGACCTTAAATTTGACAAACATAGCTGACAGAATCAACCCTTTTGGAATTTAGCTGACAGCATCAAACCTTCCTCATTGTCATTAAAATCTTAATTTGCCAAATCTCTCATGGCCAGACGGGCATCAGAGCAATCAGGTGTGGGTGGGTTGGGCATTGTCAGGATACTCCATGGTTAGGTGAGAGCCTTGTCCAGGGGAATAGTCAATACCTTCATTCAAGGGGCACAAATCTTAAATGGCTCAATAAGTTTGTGAATGGGGTTTGACTCTATGTTTTCCCCTGGTATACCGATTTTGGAATTTTACATTAATTACTCCAAATTCAGGAATTTTATACAACCCAATTACTGAGTTTACATACCAATTTCCTGAGTCATGTGAAGCAGGGTTTCCACTAGTCTGGTCGCATGGGCGGCGAGTTCCAAGTAAGATTCAAAACAGGTGATCAATCTGGAAGGCCAGTAAAGATGCTAAATGGACGGGGCCACGAATCTCCTTGAGGCACCATGTTCCCACACACCCTATAAATATCAATACATTTTAGTCTAATAAAGTATTTTTTTCGGTAGGATATAATTTTATCTTATTTTATTTAACTTTTATTCTATTCTAATGAACAAAGTCTCGTCCAAACTTGCACCTAAAGCAACCCCTGTCCTCTCAGCTGACCATAGCCTCCTACAGTAAGCCACCATATTGGGTTTCCCAGCGTTAGCACCAGTGAGCGCATCTGGTGGAAACCCAATATCTGGTGCTCACTACAGGGGCGCTTCCAAGGCGCACCCTGAGGATTTACCCTCAACCTTGGACGAAAATCAACCTACAGCGAGCACTACAGACGCTGATCTTCTGACCTACCTCCTCTGGAACGGCCAAGACTCAGTAACAGTGGGGCCAACTTTTCAACAAAATCCTTTGAGTGTGTCCCAGAAGACTTCGTGCACTTTAGAACTCCCAGTCAGTTATAATCTTTGCTTGACCTGTTAAGTACCCTGAAGAAATTTAAAACGATGCTATTGAGCAAAAATGCCAACATCATAAAAATGATTAGTGAAGGCAATATTTTATTACAACGATCAAGCATCACGTTTCAAGAGGATGTGGGATGATAGGAGAAAAGAAGCTTTTGAAGATATTACCCAGCTGAAAGACTATTAGGCGCTAGGACCTGTCTATTTAGATATAAGGGTTATGTTTAAAAACCTTTTGGCTTTGAATAAAATCAAAAAGAAATTGGCAAAGATACAAAACATCCACTGGTTGAAGAGAGATGGTCAAAATAATCTGAGTGCTAAATTTTAACAAAAAATTAATTTTAATACTAACACTAATATTTATTTAGGCAATAAAAAGCAAAATCCTCCGCTCAATGTCATTTCCCACTATGCTGCTTCAGAGCAGAAAGTGGAAACAAAGCTCTAGCCAATCTAAACCCAAAAGTTCTAAATGACAAATCAAATTTGGCCAGCAAGCATTGACAACACCAAATTGATGAAATTGGGACAAGTCGAGAACTAGCTTCCAAACTCAACAAAGGCAGTAGACTTCAGGAATTTTCTGGAAGCCTCTAAAACAATCGTTGCAACAATGCGCTAAAAATGCCAGGCAAAATGCCTGGGACATTCCTTCACACATTTTGTGATAAGCTTGATGACTCCTTTCTGGAAAATCTAACGCTTTTCAACTTCAATGGCTCCCCTCCAGAGATCAGGATATATAAAACTAAAACAAAAAATCAAGATTACCTGGTTCAGCTCTCAGATTTGGATAGTGCTGATCCCAATGAAAACAAGAGTCTTAAAAGTGAAGCTTGAGGAACTGGCTGACATTACCTCTTCTACTAATGTCAACCTTTTGGCCCGCTTAAATTCCCTTTCAAACTTTGTTGCATGGGTCACTTTTGGTCGTGAGTGAGATTTTCTCACCCCAATCCCAAGACGATGGCTTGGCATCACTTGAAAAGGCCTCCCTGTCAAAACTTATAAGGGTCAACACCCTACAGTTGTTCAGTCATCTTCAAAATTTGTGGGGTCACTCGCCTACACAGCTCACTGATGATGACATTTTCTCTGAACTTTACCTGGATCTATCGGCGGATAAGGTGATTTAAAGATACCAGGTTCAGGTGGCAAATGAGTTGAACCGGAAGCTTAAAGAGGCCAAGACCAGCATGGCCAAGATGGCGCAGGAGGCTTGAGAAAGGATAATGCAGTTGGAGGAGGAGTTGAAGGCAACTAAGTTGGAAATTATCTAGTAACAGAGGCTGCTGTTTGGTCTGCAGTCAGAGATCCAGGACAAGACCAACCAGATCAAAATGCTCAAGATTGACAACTCGCAGCTTAAGCTATAGTTATCTGACCTTAAGGAGATTTACCTCAAAACCAGAAGGCAGCTCAAAACCAGCCACCTCAAAAGACTAGATTGCTCAGCTAGCAGCAGATCACGGATCAAGGAGCTAGAAACCACCTTTTTCAAAGAAAATCTGATTACTTTACTACAGAGGCTTACCTCCAAGAGCATGCCACGCTCAACCGTTGAGGCAACGAATTCTACTGGCAAGATCCCAGTGTCACCCCAATCTGCAGCGCCCTTGTTGTTTATGGCTTCAGCATTGACAATATTGGGGTGGCCTTGTTCCACAGCATCGGCATCATCAACCTAGTCTGCATCAAGCCTGAGGCTCCATACGCCCCCAAACTTTAGTCCTCCATCTACCTTAACCCTCAGGCCACAACTTGCTCCCCTAGGACAAGGCTTGTGGGGCTCTGTCAGTATTCTTCCTGTTTTAAGTGAAAGCCTTGTCCAGGGGAATGGTTGATAACTTTATTTGAGGGGCACAAATCCCAAATGGTTCAATAAATTTAAGAATGGGGTTTGACTCTAAATTTTCATCTGGTATACCAAATTTGGGATTTTACATAAATTAATCCGAGTTTGGGAAATCTTTACATCCCCAGTTCCTGAGTTTATATACCCATTTCCTGAGTCATGTGAAGCGGTGTTTCCACTAGTCTGGTCACAAGGGTGGCGAGATCCAAATAATGGCAAAAACAGGTGATCAATCTGGAAGGCCAGGAAAGATGCTAAATGGATGGGGCCACAAATATCCTTGAAGCACCGTGTCCCCACACACCCTATATTTATCAATACTTTTTAGTCTTATAAAAGTACTTTTTCAGTAGGATATAATTTCATCTTATTTTATTTAAGTTTTATTCTATTCTAATGAACAAAGTCTCATCCAACCTTGCACCTAAAGCAGCCCCTGTCCTCTCAGCTGACCATAGCCTCCTGCAGTCAGCCACCGTATTGGTTTCCCAGCAGTAGCACCAGCAAGTGCATCTGGTGGAAACCCTGTAGGCATATTAAACTCATTACTGACAACTTGGGACTATCCCTATGTGGGATGGCCCTGGGAGGCCCCCATTACCTTTTGAGTGAGACGTCACCACTTAAATTGGTGTAGTTGCAGAAAAACTGAAATTTGGACTCCCCAAGGACAAATTGATGATGAATTGGACCACTGTTGACATTTTTAGAGTCAGTTTTAATTGTACAACTTTACATCCCCACTCGAAGTTCTGCAAGTTTAGGTCATAAACTTGAGGGCCCAATCCCTGCGTCACAAAGCTATTTTCAAATTGACCAGGAATTTAAGAAGTTGTCCCTCACAAGGAAGATTGATGGTCAATTTCTATAAAAAATCCAAAAAAATTCCCCTGCTCAAAGCCCATTTTAATCCAAATCAATCTTCTGTTATACCACAATATCCAACAATGTGGAATTACAGGGCACTCAACGACTGGGCCATCAGGCTATGTTGGTGACCTTGTTTTCTTCCACAGTTAATTGAGCTTATTGTGCCCATGACTTCTTGAACTATTATAAAATCTCTGAAGCAATTCGCCATCAGGATCTCATCTTTTTGTGGGCAAATTTTATCATCACTCCAGGTGAGAATCTGCACTATCACCAATGGCTTCAATTCAAGTTCCCCCATGGCGAAATCCAAACCCACCAATCTGATCCAACACTTTCCCACGCCCAGGACCGTAGGCCCTGGATCTGTGACGGCCTGACTTTTTGTCAGGTTGCTTTTCACTTTTGCAGCTTGTTGTCACTTGTTGTTCTTCTACCTCCCAGCCCATCTAAGCGTCATTTGATCAGCAGTACCTCTGGAATTCTGGCTCACCTTCTGGGTTCTTTTTCATCCAGACTGTCAGGCCAGTCTAAACTTCCATTTGACGTTTCCATGACACTGGCATCCCTAAATATGAAAAGCTTTTCAAACTTAAGGTGTACTAATATTTGGGCCAACATAAGGGTATCTCTCAAGGAAATGAAGGCCTTTGATGTGATTCTTTGTAGCGAAAGGGGCTTTTCTTGTGAATTAAATAGAACAATGATTTGGTAAGTTCATCAAAATGAGGTATGGATTTTCAAAAATGAATGAATATACCAAGAAAGACTTTTATACTGTATAAATAGTTTGGGTGGAACATCTTCTGTATGGCAATATATTTTTAGGCAAAGAAGATCCCTATATGATTAGCTGTTGGCTAAAGCCATCTCCTTCTGGAAAAACTGCACTTAGATGCTTTTAGCTTTAAAGAGGATGCGCGCATCCAATTAAATACTTCCTTTAGATTCTAAAGTGGTTTTTAAATGTACAAGAAATACTGTGACGTCATCTAATCAGACAAGCAAAAAGAACATTTTGATGTCTTCTAACATTTCATCCATCACTCTATGGGAGGTTGCAGGAGCGTTGCACACCACTTTGGGCATGCAAGATGGTTTAAATAGCCCTTCACTTGAGATTATTTCACACTTTTCCCTATCCTTTGGAGAAAGTTTGATTTTTCAGTACCTTCTGGAATGATCTATAGAGGAGTAATATTGTGATCCTTCTAGAAATCAGAGAAAGTTATCAATTTAGGTAGCGGTTAGGTGTACTTCCTAGTTACTACAATCAATCATCTGCAATAAATCACCACTCAATGTTCTCCATCTTTCTTGCAGGCTAATTATAGTGGAGAAGCCCATAGGCTCTGAAAGGGCTTCAACAAACCAGTTTAAATAGCTGCTTCAATTCCTAAGTTGCATTAGCTTCTTTGACTTTAGCTTTCGAATTCGGTTTGTCTCAGATAGGTTGAGCATCACTAGTCTGTACCTTGTTTTGCACCCCTTTCATCATTCCAATGTCATTAAAACCATATTATATGCGCTATTGTAATTATTGATTAGGGCATCCGCAAGTTGTTGTTGCTCAGTAGTAAGGGTAATGCTGAACTTCACTTCCACCTTGACTTTTAGAAGGAGACTCATCTAGTACCAGTTTAGTCAAGGTTCCACAGTCTGTGATGAATCCAAATTAATTTACAGATAAGGCCTGAATGTAGATTATAAGGTGGTTCTAAGCCACATTCTAAGAATAATAAATAAAATTCTTAATAGAAATGTGATAAATCCTTAATATGCTGGATCTAATATACTGGGACATTTCAACAGTTCATGTACCAATGGGTTAGCTTCCCAAAGACCTCCAAAAACTACTGAGGGAATATTAATTTGGATCCAAAAGTCCATTAAGGTTTAAGAGAAGAAAGATAAAGATCTTTTTAACAGAAAAAATGTTCATTCAAACGTGAGAATTAACTGTTGTCAGGATTGAGGTAACCGAAGGATAATATTTCTCCAAAGTGGATCAAAATGGATGGTAAAAAAATTAATAAATGTATCTCTGCTAGTGACAATAGGGCGGTGAGAGCTGTAGAACACTAAATGTAAATTTAAGGTAATTAGAGATAGGTTTATAATAAGTGATAAAAAACCCATCTTAGTAAGCTCTTTATCTTAATATATATAATCAGAGTGGGTCTACCAATTAAGTCTAAGGAAAGCTATATATGTAAGGAGAGTGGCTATAACTCTACAGTTACCAGCAAAGTGGTGCACGGTGCACAGACCCATCATCAGGGAACTTATCGCAGTATCATGATGAGAACAGCTATGCAGAGGGTGCTTGAGCTAAAGTAACTCAGGGCTAGGTGTACAACGCGGTATTCATTAAGAGGTAACAAACAAACAACAAGACTTTAATGGACCTCAAAAAGGAGTCCATATCCAAATGGTGAACATAGCTGGAGTGTTTGGGTGCCTCAGTCTGGAGGGGACCAGGACGTCCCAGCGGGGAACCAGATGTGGCTGTAAATTTTGTATAAATAAAATGGCTGACGTTGTGCAAGACCTCCCCAAAGAGGTTCGTGCACAAGTTCACCCAAATTAACATATAAAAAATGTGAACTAATGGGATTAAATTGGAAAGGAATAAGTTTACCAATGAGGAAGGTTGGTCTCAAGGAAACATATTTAAACAATTGGGGGGAATTGTCCATTAGAGGAAGTGGTGCTAAGCCCTGGTGCACCAATAAGCGCACGCTTCCATTGGACAGAAAGCTAAATCTCAAAAATTATTGAACTTGAGTTATTGATAGTAAACATGGCTGACTCGATTTTGAAATTTCAAGTCAGATGGGTTTTGAAACGCCGTTTGCTGATAGACCAAACCAAACAATCACCGTTGGTAATATAGCTAGTTCATTTTAACTCTCTTGCCTTCACACAGGGCTGCGCATCATGCACATCCCCTAGACTGACCTGACATATCTGGCCTGAACCCAGAGCTGATCTAGGGTATGTTTAAGATCAGGAAAGCCTGCCAACTTCACCTTTTTGGCCTCCTGATGACTAGCTTTATCATTGCAGTTGGTATCCACAATTATGTCATCAGTCTATGACAATAGAAGATACAAAGTTAATTTTCAGGGATAAAAGTAAGTTTAATTAGTTATAACAAAGTAAATTTTTGTACTCTTTGCTTGAAACTTTAGCCTTTCAAGGTATTTATGCTCTCCATTGGCAAGATCTTTGTTACCATTAGTTTATCAGGTAAGGGTTCACCCATATGCATACTCCATGATAAGTGTGCTTGTAAGGGATGAACGAATGTCCACAAAAGTTAGGTCAATCATAGTTCAATTTTTATATTTTAGATAAATCAGAGACAAAAAATTAAGCTGATTTAACAGATTTATAACAGTCAAATTCAAACAAAACTCCCTTCAAGATCTTGCTAGGTAGGATGATAATTCCTAAGGAAATGTCTATTTAAATAATTTATTACAGAAACAGAACTAGTTGAAGCAATAGAGTATTCTGGACCCCGTAAATGTATAGCCCAATAAGGTCCAGACAAAGTAGCTTATTTAAAATTCCTAGCACCATATGTATGATGTTACTATATACTAAGCTTCTTAAGAGTCTTCTAGTTATGAAGTTATTTAAGCTTAGGTCTGATGTCCTTCTGTAAAGTAGTTTTTTTGTAGATTACAATTACATGGATTGGAGGCGTATAATTTCATTGATTAATCGTCATAAAGTGAGTTTCTACATTATCAAGACTACAACATTTATGATTTTGTTGAAGACTAAATGGCAACAGAGGTTCACAATCATTTAATGCTTGGGTGGGGGCCATATTAAGTATCCTATGGTAACTGAAATAGTAGGCTAGTAGAGCACAGAAGGTAGTGGATACAATTTACATAATAAGACGTTGCTAACCTCATAATATGTACTTTAGAGTGCCATTAGCTTTTTCTAATGTACCACTTGTAAAAGGATGATCTGGAGTGATATGTAGTTGTTCTCCCCCATGATGGTAACTAAATCTTGTATGATAGACAATATAAAATTAGTAGTTTGTCTGATAAGAGTATTTAAGGGCAGCCATGCCTGGAAAAGACTTGTCTTTATAAAGCTATAATGGGGGCTTTAGAATTTTTATTAAGCATGGACATGGAATATGTACAATATGCTAAGTGGTCAATGGTGAGATTGGTATTTTGGTGCCCATATATTGCTACAGGTAAGGGTACAAATACATCAATACTAATGGTATCAAAAGCAGCTTTAGGTTTTGGCAAAATTGAAAATGCGGATTAGATTTGTCTTGGGTATGGCACAATATACAAGTCTCTAAACGTTGTAAACAGCCTTCATAAAATTATCATATAACTTTTGCCTTTAAAATTATTCAAGCATTTTTTGACATCCTCATGTCCTAAATTTTTTATGAGCTTCCATGATTGTCTTTATGCGTCTAAAAACTGATTATAGTAAATATAAGGTACTTACTTATTTACTTGGATTTTAATATAAACTTTAGTATTAGAAGCCATTTTTATCTGAACTTAATTATTGAGAGGTTCTTGATACTGGAGGTTAGCTAAAGTAAGTAATTTATAAAGTAAATATCTTTGGAGATAGTTACAAGTAAAAATATGAAGCTGAGAGAGCTAATCTGCGTTTGATGTATGGCTTCAGCTTGATGGATCATTAAAATCATAATTTTGCAACCTTAGCACCCAGTGAGCAAGCATCCAGTCTAAGTATTTCATTTGACAGACCCTATGGAGAGAGGAGTGGTTGGTGACAATTTTACAATGCTTAGCATATAGATAAGGGTAGAAGTAAGATAGCAAATAACTTCAAAAATACATTCACGTTCAGTCACAGAAGAATTCTAGTCAACTTTAGTTAAAGTTTTACTAAAGTAGACAATGTGATGTTCCATTTGATTAGTAACCAGCTGAGATAAAATTCCCCAACAGCGGTATCATTTGAATCCATAAATTAAACAAAAGGCTAATCATAGTTAAGATGTAGCATAATGGGAGCAGTTAATAAAGCGGTGCGTAAGGAGTCAAGGAATTGCTGTTTATGACCCCAGAAAAGGGTACAATTTTTATAGTAGTTCTACTAAGGGTTCAGAAAGTTCAGCAAAGTAGGGCATAAACTGTTAAGAAAATCTAAACAATCCAAAAGATACTTTAACACTGCATAAATTTTAGAGTGACCATTTGTTTAATTGCTGTGGCTTTGTCTATTATAGGACGAGTACAATGCCTAGCCATCTTGTTCCTAAAAACTCTATTTCACATTGGATACAACGCATATATAAGGTTTGTAAAATAATCTTTGTATAGCTGCTGGATTAACTGACAAAGATGATCAAGATGAGCTATAATAGTTCTATAAAGGAAAGTAACATTATTGAGATAAACTAGAACAAATATTAATTTAAGGTCTACAAATAGTTGGTCATTATCCCGCTGAAATTTGACAGGGGCGTTGCATAACCTTTGTGGCATTTGAATGGAATAAAACAAACCTTTCTTATGACAGCAACACATTTAGTGCAAACTTTGACAGAGAGGATGATTTGCCAGTAACTGCTGGTCAAGTTCATTGAATAAATAACTGGGAGCCAGATGAAGACCTCAGGGAATCATTGATGCAATCTTATGTAGCTTCCTTTATGAGTGATGGTATTCAGTCATCAATATTCTATAACTACTCATTGACTCTTATCTTTTTGATTTTTAAAGGAAAAACTAGGGTCTTTTCAAGGGTTGGAGTAGTCCAGCAGAAGGTAAAGTTTACTTAAAGGTCAACTTGGACTTCTTCTGTTTTAATTTCTGATTGGACTGAGATTAAAAGGGGTGGAGCCCCTGTACTGAAGTAAGTTGAACTCCCATTTAACCATAGTAATGAGGTCCAGATGAGAAAAAATCATATTAACTTTTAATTAAAGGATAGGCGCAGCTTTTTTTCTTGAAAAAAATGGAACCAAATTGCATTTGTACAATGGTATTAGCAGGTGAGACCTCTAAAACAAAGTTGCAATATGTCCCAATATCTTTGAACTCAGTTACTTGGTCATAAAGTAAAATCTGGGCATAGGCAGTAGATTGAATAGCTTATATATCTCAAAAGATTAAGTTAAATTATCACAAAAAGGATACTTTAAAGTGCCTTGGTAGGCCAGATCTTGCACTCCAAGACAAGGGAGAACTTTGAGGAAGGAGGAACTAGATAACCAGAAATTTCAAGAAAGTGGTTAAGGGTATGAACCAGTTTAATCTTAGTCTCTACCAACACTTGAAATTGATGAGAAATTGTAACAACTTTATGATAATATAGAGACATCCTCTCCTCTTCTTCAACTATAGAAGAAGCCAACTTAGTTTTCTATTCCCAAGGATTGATATTATGATCTGCAACAGAGTCATGACTTTTAACCAAGCACATCTTTAAGCTAATGTTTCCCTTTTCATTAATGGAATCATGTAAATGTAATGTAACTTGATATTCAAGTATGTAAAATTGTTACTTCTATAATTCATGTTAGCTGCATATTTCATAAGAAATTTGGTATCCAGAATATGTTCTTAGATATAATTAACCAATATAACAGCAGAAATAATTGTATTCCACTTAATTTTAGTGGCAAATGCGAATAGTCACTAATATGCACAAGTATAGGCAGTTCCTTCTGTAGTGTGTCTAACATACAATTGTGATTGAGCTGCATCTTAGTATTTCTAATAAATAGCAAGGAGTATTATGATGGACAATCGTGAGTTGATGATAGATTTCACCTTTTCTTTGTGAAACACACTGTCAATAGGTTACTGAAGGTTTTCACTAATCTGTAATATAGTAAATAGACACAGAAGCCAACCTTATAAACAATATAAGAGGGGGTATTGATAGATTTATTATCAACTAGTGGCTCAGTTGAATTCTCATCCTTAGGGATGCTAGAGAAAATAAGTTCTGAAGAATAAGCGTCAATGGACTGATCACAAGGTAAAGTTAAGTTACCAGCACAGGGAGCCTTGTGCCCTATGAAGGCCTTTTTTTCTTTCTCATCAGCCAACTTCGACAGGCATTACTTAGTGAAATGGTTTGTTTATCACAATAAATGCTGTCTGGCGATATTGACTTTTTCCAGACTTATTTTAATTCCCGCATGAATTCAGGGTGTGGACCTAAGGTATATGGGGGAGTGGCAGTAATCATTGGGAAAGAAAAGTCAAGGAGCGACTCCTTAATGTTAAGAATAGAGGAATATTTCTCTTCATTATGGTCATATGTCTTGGAGTTTAGATTTAATTTTCAGGACTGATAAGACAGTAGCTATTCCATCACCAAGCAAAAGTCAGTTACTAGTCATCAAAGATTGTGATTTAGTATTTTATTTAACTGAGGTAAGCTGACCAGGAGACGGACCTTACAAAAACTCAAAACCTAAAAATAGATCCTCACCAAATAAAAATGTTGAAACGCCAAATTGAGCGGATGACACACATAACACAAACTCAACCAACCAGGTGGGACAGCGGGAACAGCTTATACCATCATGGCGGAAGGGGAGGGGGGGTCAGGGAGCCCAACCTCGGCAACATCTTCATCCCAAAGCAGGGCACAGGCTACAGCAGAGAGCAGGGGCTTTAGGGAATCAATGGGATATGGAGATATATTTCTGATGATTGGGGTGGTAGTAATACATCTGCTATATATAAGAGTTCCAACGTAGTTTGTCAAAACTGGTTCAGCTTTCATGTGTGCGTTGGGTAGTTTCTTGAACGCGGCTATATCGGTGCATGTAATCTGTGATCTGAGATTTTGCGCTACCTCTGCCACATTCTGGATGGTGTCATTGGCTTCTTTATGGGCTTTGATCAACATATTTTTGTACCTTTATTGGCTTTGGAGGAAAGATTGGAAGGAGGGATTCCACCTGAGAGCATTGCCATTGATCTAGCTGCAGCTTTGCGGAGAGGGTGACAATCTGGCTTTGTCATTGCTTCAACAGCCAGCTGGTGGTCACCAAAGAACATTTTGGCGTTTTGCTGAGGAGCATATAAGCGAGGGGGTAGTTCCTCATCTTCATCGATATACAAAAACTGCTTATTTGTATATTGCAGTTCTCAGTTATAAACTGGTCTCATCAATTTCAGCCAATAGATCCCAAGGATTTTGGTTGACTTGAATTGGGGAGTTGGCATATTCCTGTGGTTTGGTTGGTTCACTGGAGGATGAATGGGATCAAACTGGGGTCCAATCTTGTATTTGATTAGGTGGAGCATTTGTGGCATTGGGACGAGGAGGAGGTTGATTGGTGGCTGTTGGTACAGCTGCAGCAACAGGCTTTGGGGGAGGGGGAGGTAGGACTTACCCCATACCAAAGCTGGTGTGGGTTGGCAGCAGATTGGAGGCTGGTGGATGAGAAAACAGTGCTGACAGAAGCAGTAAGGGATGGGCACTTGCGTTTTGAGTGGTCCAACTCAAAACATGATGGACATATTATCCGTCCGCCCTTGACACGGGCCCAGAATGGATGGTCAGGGGCAGAGAGGATAACGGCTTGGGGGGATTCAACATAGCAATTTATATGAGTCAGGGCTTATTGTGGCATATGCCTGAGGCCCAGCGAGGCATGTGGCCCCATTTGGGACCACAAATTGCAAGATGGGGTTGGAGTCATAGGATTCCAAACCTTTCATCAGCTCTTGTGGAGCACTTCAGGGGGAAGGTGGGTGGGTAAACCAGTGAATTGAACCACCAAAGTGGTATCTGCTGGGAGCCAGTCTGAATTGTGGGGAGAGGGGTACCCTGGAATACCAGGGGCACAGTTGCTGTAGTGATGGCATCAGCTTCACATGTGAAGCTTAGATCAAAGTACCCCTTATAGGGGTGGGAGTCAATAAAACTGGCGGGACACATCACTGCCTGAGCCATTTTGATAAAGGATTGGTCATGGTAGGGGAAAGTTTCCCATTTCCAACCCTAAGGCTGAAATGCATGTTGCTCTGGGGGAGCACCAGGAGCAGTGGGGTACCACTTGGGTTCGAGTGAGGTGGACATTGAGATCCTTGGGAGTAATGAATCATCCCAGGGGTTTGGTATGACTGGGCAAGCCAGTCCAAGCATGTTTTCCTGTCAGACAAAAAATGGTGGGGGGATTTTTCTCCGCTGCCCCACACTGGGGCATCTAGTGGGGAATCCAATGACATCAGAGCAAAACTACATCAGGTGATTGAGGTGAATTTTTTATCTATATAATTTGCTTGAAAAGTTAAGCTGAGCAGAAAGAGTTTCTTTGTGGTAAAGGATTTGAACTTGAACCTACTCGACATAAAAGCAACGCTTTAACCACTAAGCAAGAAATCCTTGTGATCTAATATAGTAAAAAGTAAATTAATTGGTGTTCTCCTTTCTGAAATTGCATAATTATAAAAACTTGCTTCTAGGTTTCAGGGTAGGGTCAATGTCAAAGAGTGTCTGTAACTCTCTTGTTCCCAGAATGGTGGTGCAGGATGCACAGCCACAACGCTAGGGAACTAGTTTTTAGAAAGATTGGAAACAGGACACCGTGGAGGGTGCCAGAGCAGAAGGTACCCAGTGCAAGGTTTTAAAGCACTGAATAAAATAGGAGATAACACATAAAAAATAAAGCTTGGTTGGACTCCAAAGGGAAACCCATAACCAAGTGGAGACTGGTGTTAGGGTGCTTGGGTGCCTTAAACTGCAGGGATCAGGGCAGCACAGAGGTGCACCAGATATCATTATATTTGCTAAAATAAAAAGGTCAATGTTGTTGGAGACCTCCTTGAGGAGGTTCACGCACAGAATAGCCCAAGAAACCATAAAAAACGTAAAAAAAACTGCTGGGAGCTTTCTTTAGTAAATTTACCAAAGAGAAAAGTGGTCTTGTGGAAACATGCTTAAACAATGTGAGGGTGAGTCATCAATCAATGGAAGTGGTGCTAATCCTGAGTGAACTAATAGGTGTACGCTACCATCAGCTAGGGTCCTGTAACTCAAAATTGACTGAACTCAAGTTAAAGAAGTATAACTGTAATCATCTTAATTTGATAAAATTATAAGTGGAATGGTCTCAAAACCATGTTCCTTGAGTGATCGTAATGAACCATCAGAATTTAGAACATAGCTGGTGCATTTTAACGCTCTGGCTTTAGCACCTGGCTGAGCATCACACGCATTCTCAAAACCTACCTGGTCATATCTCGCCTGTACCCAGCATTGGTCCATGGTATTTTTTAAGTCAGGAAGGTCTTATAATTCGACCTTTTTGGCCTCCTGACGTCCAGTATTATCCTCACAATTCATTCTTTCAATTATGTCATGGAGCCATGACATTACCCTCTCGTTCTTTTGAGGCTCCACCCCCTCTCCAAGGGCTTTTTCCAAGGAAAAGTTTTTGCATGCTGGGGCCAGCTTCATGTCAGAGATGGTTTGCTTCAACTTAGGTCCTTAAGCCTTGTGGAAAGGCATGTGGAAAATCTTAAATCAGATCCTGGGCATGGGCGCAGTCCCAGCTGGTACCCAACTGTTCTCCGCTGCATCAAATCCCTTCCAGGATACTAGGTAATCAAGCTTTCTTCTTACTTGTCGTGAGGCTATAATCTTCTCCACTCTCCACTCTGGCGCCCCATCCACAAGATAAGCCTCTGGAGTCTTTGGTGGGGGGCCCTCAAACAATTTCAGCTTACTTTCATGAAAGACAGAAGAGATCCAAAATGAAGAGGGAAGATCTAACTGGTATGAGGCTTGACCCTCCTTTCTAACAACGCAGTAAGGTCCTATCCTCTTCAGTACCAGCTTTTTGCATGGCTAATTGATAGAGATGTTTCTAGAATCAAGCATCATGAGATCCCCTTCCTTGGACGCAGGACCTACCCATCTTTTTCTGTCCACATTCTCCTTATAAGCTTGCATCGCCACATCCAAATTTGTGTTCACCCCCTGGTGTACTTTCTTGATAGTCTTTACAAAGTCCACCACCGCTCCCACTTTGGATTCACAGATGGGCTCTATGTTGTTGTCGGGGTTGAAGCCATATTTGGAGAAAAATGTAGAACAACCAATTGATGCATTCAGGGAGTTGTTGTAGCTGAATTGGGCCATGAGGAGATAGGAAACCCAATCTGAATGATCAGCGGCAGTGTAACACTGCAGGAATGTTCCAGGCACTGGTTCACTCGTCTGATCTTCCCATCTGATTAGGGGTATAAGCAGTTGAACGGCAGGGCGAATTTGAAGAGTCTTACACAACTCTTCCCAAAAGACAGGGGTAAACTGGGAGTCACAATCACTAATTATCTCTTGGGGGACCCCATAAAGGGCAAACACATGAGATATGAAGAGCCTAGACATCTTGGCCATGGTTACCATGGTTCTGCAGAGAATAAATTGGGCGAACTTTGTAAAACGGTTCACCACTACCATAATGGCAATATAGTCAACAGATTCAGGTAACTTCATAATGATTTACCAATAAGGAATTACAAGGCCCTTCAGCCTTTTGACTGGTACCAACAACCCCAAAAGGGTCTGGCGATTTAGTTTAATTTGGTTACATATCAGGCACTCTTTATAATACCTGGAAACCTGTGCGGCTAATACCTTCCATTAAAAGTGTGGAAAAATAGTTCCAGAGTACTCGCCTTCCCAGGGTGCTCAATGGTGATTCTGTCATAATGGTCCCGGATGATTTCTAAGTAAAATGGCCCAGCGGGAACCCATAGACGTCCCTGAAACCATCATATCTTTTCCTTCACGTGGTAACTTATGGTGATTATCTTGATTCAACTTGCTCTTGGCGTGGACCATAGTATATTCTGCTGACAAGGGCTTTGAAAGGACCACCTTTCTGATCATACTATATTATTCTTCATTTTCCAGAGGAGCAAGCGCTGATGCGTGGACCAAGTGAGAAGGAAGTTCAGACACAATCTTACCTGGTGGAATCATCCAGTGGGTATTATGAATCTCTACCTCCTTAAGATTAGAAGCTAGTGCAGGAATTTGGCTCAAAGCATCCGCCAAATCATTCTTCTTGCCCTTTGTAAACTCATAAGAAAACACAAATTGGGCCAAGGTCTCATGCCAGCAGCTTTGTCAGGGGTCAAGTCATGAAGTGCACGGTAAAATAACAACAAGGCATGGTGATATGTACAATTGCGGAATGGTTGTGATGAGCCATGAAAGTGATGATGCCAATAGGTAGGCGTCTCAACCACTGCCAATAACTCTTTGTCCTAAACAGTGTAGTTTAAATTAGGCAGAGACTTCTTCCAAGAAAAATATCTCACCTGATGCTCTATTCCATCTTCACCTAATTGTAATAGGGCCGCCGCTATGGCGAAGTTGGAGGCATTGGTATCCAAAATAAACTCATTTATGAGATCTACATGGCAAAGGGCGGACGTGGACAACAGGGTGCACTTTGCCGCTTAGAAGGCATCCTGAAAAACTGGGGACTACTGGAGCATTTTTGTTCCATTTGCCTTGTAAAAGTTTTCCACCACCTCAGAAAGGTTTGTCATGGATTTTTTGAGGAACGTATACGTCCCCAAGAAACTCCTCAAATCCTTGTATAAAGTTGGGTGGGCCACTCACAAATCGCCTTCTCCTTGTCTGGAGTTATCGTGTGGTCTTGATCAAACATGACGTTGCCCAGGAAGGTGGCCTGAGTCTTAAAAAACTCACACTTACTGATTTTCAGCTTAAGATTGGCTGCCCTTAAAATCTCCACCAAATGACTCAGGTTTATTTCATGGGACTCTTGATTGGGAGAGGACACCAGGATGTCATCTATTTAAGCCACCACTCACATACCCATCAGGTCCCCCAAGGACGCATCTATGCGGCGTTGAAAGATATCTGGGGCATTTTTAAGCCCAAATGGCATAGCCTGAAACTGAAAAATTCTTTCCTGGTACAGAATGCATTTAGACACTACTTACCCTTCTTGATTCAGATCTGATTGAACGCGTTTAGGCACTCCAAGTTGGATAAGACTCTAGCCTTCTCTATATAGTGAGCAATCTGAGAATCCAACGGGATGGGATGCAAATCTGGTACCATAACATTTTTAGATTCTCATAATCTACACACAGACGTAAGGTACCATCAGCTTTCGCCACAAAGAGAATTAAATAGCATACTGGGGAGGTATGCTGAAATATCGCACCTTTGGCTAACTGCTCCATGACCCACACATCTAACGATGTTTCCTCCCATAAAGTCAATTGGTAAATGGGAGAAGATATATGCACCAGATCAACGATGAGTTTGAACTTTCAATCAAACTCTTAACGTGCTGGTAGTATATTGGCTGAAGCTGCATCAAACAAAGATTCCAGCCCTTCCAAACAGGAAGGTAAAGGTACCTCCAAAGAGGGCTTTAGCAACGGAGCAAGACTGAGTGTATGAACCATGGGCCATTGGGGAAAACTCCCTGAGAATCAACCTCAGACAAGGGGAAACTAATTTATGACCATTCATCAAAGTTAAGGTAAGGTAATGTCTTATAAATTTGTTCTGACGTCAAACTTTTCGCCACCTCTCTACACCCAAAATAATGAGGTACAGAAGGTTTTTGACTGCTTGGAAATGGTCAGCCAAATGCTATCTGCCAACTTGATAATCCACTAACCCCATAACATTTAGTGTAGGAATACCTTAAGCAGTTCCTCCCCTAACCATAACACCTGTCAAGTAATTTAACCAAAGGTAGTTAGCTAGGTCTTGGTCAATAAAATTCTCAGAGGCTCCTGTATCCACCAAAAATAGTTTTGCTGGTTTTTCCTAAAGGGAATGAAATGGTAGCAGTCAGCAAAAATATCCAGAGAGGTTATTTATCAAAGCAGAAAACGCCAACACCTCGCCAGAATACTTTCATCAGACATATGCATGTTTCCAGGGTATGTTTTCGCATCAAACAATGGAGAGGAATATTTGGCCACTCTTACTACTGAGACCATATATCCCACATATCTTCAGCAGTTGCATAGACGTTTTTATATTGTAAAATTACTCCTTTTCCACTGCCTGTGTTCTGCATATCATGATAGGTGTCAGTCGTGGGTTCTCAGGTGTACTTTTATATAGAAATGGGGTCCTCATCAGAGCCACAAGAGTTTATAATCAGCTTGTTTTTGGACTTCTTTACATTATAAAACGCGATTTCATGCGTCAACAACCCCATACCTGCTCTGATGGCCATTTGTGCTTCGTTATCCAGGTACATCACCACCAAACCCTTTGTTGATGCTTTGGCCAGCACCTCAGAAAGTAATGAAAAGAAAATTAGTTTTTATTGAATCATTTTTTAATATGGGGTTAGACTCTCCTGAACCTCAAATTTTAACAAAAACGGGAGGGAATTGGTGGGGAGCTCTGCCTCATTCAAGGGAAAACACTAGTCATGGGTACCATATTTAAAGGGGCAGCTGTGTGTGATAACATCGTGGTGTAATCGCCTGACACATTTGAATTTAACTTGGGGCTAGACCCAGCTCATCTTCAAATTCAGCAGAACTCAAAGGAATATAAGGATAAGATTACTCCTTTTTTTGAAACGCGCACAGGGTTTTGGGGCCTTTATTTGTAGGGGCCGCCCTTATTGAGACCATACTTTCAAATTACGTGGCTTTTTCCAAGTTGGAGCGGAAAAATTTCCCCAGAGAGCTTTGATTAGTTGGTCAAAGTTGGGAAGGGGTGACTGCCAAATTGGGAAATTTTTCACAGGGAGGTCCAAGGTGGAATGGATAATTTACGTTTTAATGACATTGGGCAATGGTAGTTCCTGTGCTTTATTAAAAAGTTCATTCAAATATAATTTTACCAAGTGACCCACTTAATGCAGAGAAAAGAGCTTGTAGAAGGTTTGGATGGACAAAACATCTGGACGGCACTGCTCCAGGACATTCTCCAAACCCTCCGCAGATCTCCACAAAAGTGGCTGTGTGCAGAACACCACAGAAACCCAGCTGGCCGCCTCTGGAGACAGCCAATAATAGCGTACCCACCCCACGCAAGGGTGGATGAGAACCAGAAGTTTGTTATTATCAATTGAAGCTTCTGGTGAGAGGGAAGCAAGGGTATGTTAAATTTCGAAGTATTTACTGGGGAAAGTTGGGGATTGTGACAAGAGGATCACAGAAAGTCTGAGCCCTATGGGTACAAGAAGGAAGGGTGGGCACTTCCCAGTTGGTAGTTGCAAGAATAATGCCGAGATGCATCAATACAAGACCAAACTAGAAAACTATGGTGAGCACCATAGTGTCTGTGACAAACGGCCAGCGCAACTAATTTACACATAAAGAAATCTCACTTGGATAATTCAAATGCATGTAAAATAAAACGGATGGTTGATTAATGTCAAGAGAATGTCTGTAACTCTATTATTCTCAGAGAGGTGGTGCGGGATGCACAGCCACACAGCTAGGTAACTAGTCATTAGCAAGATTGGAAACAGGGCACCATGGAGGGTGCCTGAGAAAAAGGGACCCAGGGCAAGGGTGTACAACGCGGTATATAGGATTAGATAGCCAATAAACAACAAAATTTGGTTGGATCCCAAAGGGGAGTCCATAACTAAGTGGAGATCTGTGCTGGGGGCATGGGTGCATCGATCTAGATGGGACCAGAAAAGCCCAAAGGTGACCAGATATGGTAGATAATTTCGTTAAAATAGAGTGACCAACATTGCTGTAGACCTCCTTGAGGAGGTCCTTACACAGGTTCGCCTAAGGAACCATATTCAAAAAATGGAAAGTTAACGGGGAATTTTTATTAGGAAGTCAACAAAAAAGGAAATTTAATCTCATGGAAACATACTCAAACAATGGGAGGCAAGTCGTTGATCATCAGAAGTGGTGCTAAGCCTAAGTGAACCAATAGGCGCATGTACCATTGGTTAGGGTCCTGTAACTCAAAGTTGGCTAAACTCAAGTTATAGATTGTAACTGGACTCATCCCAAATTTGGTGATATTGAAAATGGAGCGGGTTTAAAACCCTGTTCCTCAAGCAACTGCAAAGAACCGTTGGTATTTAGAATGTAGCTGATGTTTTAACACCCTGACTGTAACACCAGGCCGAGAATCACGCGAATTCCCAGGTCCAACCTGGGTATATCTCGCCTGTACTCAGCGTTAATCCAGCATATATGTTTAAGGTCAGGGAGGCCTGAAAACTTAACCTTTTGGCCTCCTGACGTCCAGCTCTATTCTTACAATATGTTCCTCAATTATGTCATGGAGCTATGACAGTCACTGCCAGATTTTTTGACGAGAGTTGTTTTAATCTTGATCTAGGTATCACAGGACTAGTTTGGGTACATATTCTTTAGCATCCTTGATAAGAAAATAAGATAAGTACAAAACCTTGTTTCATCAGGAGCTTCTTACATAGCTTTCATATATAAAGAAATGAGGCAGAACTGCCTTCTCTTTTTTAGTATCAGTGGGGAATGACTTATGATGGGAGCGTCCACCTTTTTATGATTGTGCAAGTAACAACAAAAAACTACCAATATGGCGCTGCATTGCAAGCCAAAGTGGCCATATTGGATGGGGAAGGGGAGCTATGGGGTTTCCTAACCATTGCATACCTTAGGGCTGGTGTAAGAGCGCATAAAGATGGGATTAGAGAGTTGGCAGAATGGGGCAGAAAGTAGAAGAGCGTAAGGTTGTCTTTAGTTATGAAGCATGTAATGTGCATCACCTCTATGTACTGGGCAACTTGAGCTTGGCATACTCAATTACTACAAGCACAAACAAAATTATAAGGCTTGTCTGCTTTGAAGGTGATGGGAGTTTAATAATGCCGACTTAACAAGGTCAGTGCATGAGCAGCCCGCGGTGAACACAGGCTCTTCAATTTTATGCTGGATTATTTAGGGAAGTCATCCAGAAACTAGGTCAGGAAATGTCCTCAACAAGAGGCTGTATAGTCTCATGAAGGGTTTGTAGAGGGACCAATGGTTAGGGAAGCAACTGTTTTGATGACAAGCTTATGATAATTTTATATAATAGAAAGGCCTTTTTGGGGGCGAATCATTACTGACGCTTGTTCCTAGGAGGCTATAAAAATCATAGTAAATCAATACATGGGTTTAAAAGTATACAATTCACCAATATTCTTGTTAATTTATTAGAAATAATTATATAGTATAGAAATGGGTAAACTTGGACCAGAAACAGGAGTTGTTTGGCTATGGCAGAAGCATTTGATCCTTAAACTACAGATTAAGGAAATTTAATTGGGTCCTGAGCAGCAATCTGCTCCAAACAGTTTAAGATGTTTGATTCTGATTGACTAGCACATTAAAAGTTGCACTTTCCATGTTTAAGGGATGGGGAGGGAGTATTGAACCCCATAATAAATTATGCTGCTGCAGTGGGGCCTAAGCCAGAGGGAGAAGCAATTGAAACAGCTGTAGCGGCTATGGATGGGCACTTTCTCTTTAAGTGGTCAAGTTTAAAGTACAAGGGGCATAGGGTGAAGCCATTCTTGATGTGGTACCAGAATGGGTGATTGGTGGTAGAGCAGATCACAATATATGGGGTATTGCAAGATGGGTGTACCATGGAAAGGGTAGATCGTTGCAAAGGTGCGAGGTCCTGAAGATAGCTGGCCCTGTTAGGAACCTCAACTGGAGGAAATGATTAAGCTGTAAGCGGTTAATCTCTTCAAGAGCTCTGGTTCTATTTTCTCAGGGAGAGGTAGTTTGTCAGGATGGCAAACTGGATCACCAGAGTGGAATCTTTTAAAGTTGAGTGTGGGTGGTGAGGAATATAGTATTTTGTAAACAAGCAGCATAATCATTGCGAACATAGCCTGGTTCTCACCAGGGAAACCAGTCAAGTTTACCCCTTGAATGAGGAAAGAAAATTGGTGGGTTTAAACATCGCTTGTGCCATCTCAATGATGGCTGCACTCTCATAATGAAAACGCTTCCCATACTTGATGCAAAGTACGTAGCACAGCTTTAAGAGCACTATGGGGCTTCTTAGTACCACTTGGGAGCGAGTGAGGTATCAAGAAGGGTCATAAGAGGAGATAACGCGACTGGTGGGGGTCTAGTAGATCCTGACTGTGTTTTTGGCATCGACCAAAAATGCTAAGAAGCGGTGTGTCACCACCCCACTCTGGGGTAGCAGGCGCCATATTTGACAACATTTGAAACTTGAGTCAGTAAGACAGAAATTATTATTGTATTTAAAACTTAATTGCAAATTCACTTACAATCAATTAAGTACCCAAAGCAGAATAGAGAGGTTCTCAATACTGGCTTCTCTTGGGGTAAAATTCTTCATAAAAGAAAGCTTATTGAAAGTTATTATGAAGAAGAAATAATGTTGACACCAAAAGGGCTAGCTCAATCAACTTCAGATAAATCTGATTTGGAGTGATGAACGTGAAACTTATGTATGATCAACTTTCTGTCAAGAGTTTATGTCATCTTGAAAAGCACTTTTATGTGCTACCATATATCCAGTATAGGATTTTTGTTGTAAATTATTTCATAGCAATTTGAGCTTGGCACGTTGGGATTTAAATATGATTAGTGATCATGATGTCTTAATCCAATATAGCTCCATTTTTCTGTAAATATTTAAATCTTTTTTGATCAAATCATCTAGGTGGTAAACACTTTTTTTCCTTCCTTGAGAGAATAAACTATGAAATTTGAGTCAATAGACTGTCATTTCAGCGTAATCAACAACTTTGATCAATGGCTCCAATCTCTAAGTCTATAGCATAGATCTAATATCTTAACAAAGGATTATCCTTAAGTGAGAAGGTAAGCGAATGGACTATCAAGGAGGCCCTGGAAAACCTTGAGGTCTCTGAGGCCTGGGATGGCCAGGAAGTCTGCTTACGCTGGGAGGCTAAGAGAACATATCTACTCTGGGTGGCCCTCTTTCCTCATCTGATTTGGAAATTTCATCGCTCCCTAAGATCCATCAGGCCCTTGTGGCCCCTATCCTTCAGTAAGTCAGTTAACCTCATTTATTCATGAATGCAATGTAAACTTTGGACTAGTGGTTTTTAAATAGCTAAATCCAGTAGCTTCATTCAGCTCTTGGATTATAACATTCAGCTGATTTTTTTGACCTTATGCCTGATCAACAAACGTCAAATAAAGGTTGTATATGTCTGTTGCAAACAATTTTTATTTTATGAGACTTTTCTGTATATCTTTAAGCAACATTTTTATAAGGGTGCTAGCCACTCTTACATCCAATTGGGATAGTTGGTTCTTTAAGGTACATGTTGTCAATTTCTATAATTTGCCTCACAGCTATCTCTAACAACCAAGGAATTTAATTAGTAAAATAACAACAGGTAAGATTAATATTCTTAAGATAAAAAAAATTGTCACAATATTATTGGAGATGAATCCCAATCAATTGACTAAGTGGTGGGAGAAATGGTGTATATACTGGCGCAATTAGCGCTAAGTTCAAGTTACACCCACTTCAGGCAAAGTAGAGCAACTGACTTATAGAGACTTGTCGTAATAGCTTGAACAGAAGACCTTTGGTTTTATTGTTGATATCAGATTAAAAATCTATAATAATTGATTATCAGAAAGATTATAAAGTTGAATTCTATATCTTTGATGTTTGAACAACAAACCCATATTTTAAGAGCAGTTAACGCTTTGTAAATTTACTTTATGTTTTTTATGAATTATGGTTTACGTTATAATTTACCCTTGAGTAACACTCAGATTTTCTTAAGAAAGAATTATTGAGGTCTCAATTATTTTCAGATTGCAAGTTTATTAATTACCCAAATAGCTCAGGAATGAGATGGAAGATATCACCAGTAACTTCTCTTGGGATTGAGGTAAAAGGAGGCAGATACTTCTCCAAAGTGTATTAATATGGATGACAATAAAGTTAACAATACCGTTGCTAGTGGCAAAAGGAGGTGAGAGCTCATAAACACTAATTGTGATTTACATATAAACAGAGAGAAGTTTATTATAAGTGACAAGGACCTGTTGTTGCAAGCTGGTAAAGTTTGTAAATGATGATTAGAGAGGGGAAATTAAGGAAGCTCTAGAAATGTTATTTAAACTGAAAATAGGTTTAGGGTAAAAAGTGAGTTTAATAGGTTAGTATGAAGTAATATTTGTGAGCTTTTCTTAAACTTTTCGCCTTTCAGGGTATCTACATCTCCATTGGAAAGATCCTTGTTACCCTGAGTTTTTGTATATGAGGGTTCGCCAGATGCAGGCTCTTTGATATCTTTACTTGTAAGAGATATATGGGTGTCCACCAAATGTTTAAACTTATTATTGGTTAAGCCTTTGAATTTGTTAAATCAGAATTGGAAAGGGGGTGAACCAAATTGGATGGATTTAAAAATGTTCAAATCCTTACAACTGTAGACAGGGGCAACTTAGCTCTTGGACTACAACTTTATATAATTTGCTCAACAAACCTGGGATTTAAAAGACAACTCTAAGGTTTTCTCATTACTTTTTCCTTGGTAGTCTCTTAATGATAAGTAGGATGTGATATCCAAAAATGGAAAAATACAGATCCTTGTGTCTAATTTTGGTACCAAAGTTGACCAGAAGTTGAGTGCCTATAAAAAATCATAGCTATCATTATACAGTAAAATTGCTAGAGCAGACATCAATAAGGCTAAAACCGGAGAGGCAAGGACAAGTAATCTCTAAGGAATCTTGTGCAGGAGGGCCCAGCAGTTCCATACTTAGAGGTATGATCATAATCAGGAGCAAAGTTAATTCATTTTATAAGATGATAGGAGATTGACATTACAGGTGAACCATTATCAATGATAGAAAAACTTTGACTTTAGGTACCATTATTTCTACACATGTGACATTTCAGAAAAATAGGGGATTAGTTTGATGGCATTTGTTTTAAAAGGATCATTAAGGGACAGGAGGTACTCTTTTTTCAAAGATAAGAGGAACCATAAACTTACTTTTAACTTGATATCAAAGTATGTCAATTTGATTGGGAGAGGATACTATAAAGCTCTCAGACTTTATAAGATTCTTACTATGATGGTGAGGCACAGATTCATCAGCTTAGGGAGCCTCACACCCTAGACTGACACATCTTTTTCCACACAACACATTTATTTGTCTAACACTGACTCTCCTGGTGATAAAAGAACTTACAGTAGATATAAGGGTCGCTTCAGGGATAGGCTTTGATTCCAACCTACAGCATGGATATGGGGCCAAAACCTTAATGGATGTGGTTTGAAGTAACTTTGGTTCAGGGAGATCAATGGTGTCTTCTTTAGTGTCAAATAATATTTTAAAAACTTCTTAATTCCTTAAAATTGTAGCAAAAAGTGTTGATCAAAGAGAAAGTAGATACCATGGCAGCTATTGCACCATCCAATGTAACAAGATTACAGGGAACAAGAGCTTAGGATTAACATTAGGAACGTTTATCATAATCTGAATATGATTGTTCCCTTTTAGAGATGCACATAAAAATTTTTATAATTTGCTAGGGTCAAAATGCTACCAGATTCATTAATGAGAGTTTTCACTTGATCCAATGATTATAATGGACACTGACTTTTAATGGTTGCTGAGCATAGTTTGCTAGTAGGTCTATGGTTAGAGCCCCAAACAGTTTAAAGCACCATAAGTAAAATTACGGGTCCTTTGGCTATACTGACGTCTTAGAAAGAACAGCGCTATCAAAGAGGGTCCTAAACTGAATATGCACAGTTGGGTTTCGTCCCTAAGGAGGTGCAGCATATAAGCGGTGGTTTTTTTAGTGCTGAAGTGTTTTCACGACATCCATAGTTTCAAGTTCGAAAAGAAAATATAAAATTTATCAATTTATCATTAAGATTTGTATTTTATATTGATGATAATTAAATGAGTAGAAAAGGAAGTTAAAAGTATCAACTTAAATTGATGATATTCATAAAGGAGGCGGCTTGGTTGCCGCTGTGAACCTAATGGGGTTCATTGATCTGTATGGCGGATTCCAAGGCTTCTCAAGATACTCCAACCTCTTCTGGTAACTGTTTTGAGCTAGAAGTTAGCTCTTGAGGCTTCATATGGTTTCTTTTAAATTTAAATTTGTGAATCTTAACCCCAATTACATACTTTTATTTGGGTGATATTTTTCACTATAAATGCTCTGCATACTTTCTAAATCAATTAAAGTCCCTCTATCCATCAGTTTGCAACCTTTTTATGCCTTCAGAATGTATTAAAGCCTTAATATTTCTAAAGGGGGATGCTGAGGCAATGTGGTGATCAGGCATAGACTTGATCATATCATCACCTCTTCTAAAACCCATTCCTCTGCAATGGCAGTGGTGATTCTTGGTTATGCTTTGTAACATTTAGATGTGAGCCTGGGTGCCTTTGGGATACTGTGGCCAAGTACGTTCTCTCTGGCCTTCTAGTGGAGTTAGGAAATTTTCCAGTAAAGGGCCTGGATCTTCTGAATATATAGCTAGCTAGGAATTGTGGGCTCCTGTTGGGCACTCACTGGAAAGATAGGAAATCTTGGTTGTGTGGGCTTTGCGGATGTCACACATAAGTTCCAGAAACTGGAACCCTTTACTAAGGGGTTGAGGAAAGGAATGGTTTTAATAGTGGGAAAAACTTCATGTACTTTAAGGTGAAGAGGTGTGTGTCACACTTTCTCCTGGTGAGGAGATGACAACCATGATCATAACTGATGCATAAAATGGTTTTCATGAGGAAGCAACAGGCCTAAACAAAGGCCTTTTTCACTCACAAAAACTGAATTGCTGCCCATGGGAAAAGAGGACTAAAGTATGAGTTTTTTCTTATGTAATGAATACCAACTTATAATGGTTGCTGGGCGCAGTTTTCTTATAAGACTGTGGTTAGAGCCCTAAACATGCTAGAGCACTATAAGTGAGATTTCAGGTCCATTGGATATATGCCGCCTCAGAAAGTACATCACTATCAATATAAGTCCTAAACTAGATATGCACAGTTGGGTTTCTTCCATAAGGAGCTGTAGCATGCAAGAAATGGCCTTTACTAGCTTTGGAATGTACTTCATGACTTCCATGGTGCCAGATTTTAGTATTAAAAAATTATTTTTAAGTGTAAAATATCATTTTAGAAATTTTGGGCTATTTGGTTGGGGAAGAAGAGAGTATACCAGATGAAGCTAAAATTAATTAACTTCCGCTGAGATTAAAATAGGATTGGTGGCTTGATTGACGCTGTGAACCTCATGGGGTTCATAGAGCTGTATTGCAATTTTCAAGGCTTCTGGAAAATACTACAGTCCTCTCTGAAAATTTTTCTGAACGCCAAGTCAACTCTTGAGGCGTCAGTTATATTTCTCTCAAATTTTTATTTGTAAATTTTGGACCTATTTTCATCCTGCATGATTAGAAATAGTATCTGCTGTTCAGAGCTTTAAACACTTTTAAACCATTTATTGCAGATGGGGCCACAAAGGCATCAATTATTACTCTTTGAATGCTGTAATGATCAGAGTCTAATGCCAGAAAGGAGAAATTGTGGGCAACTTGCAATTGCAGAAGGAATATATAAACCCTACTATAAATGCCAGCAACCCAAGCACAAAAGATTATCACCTGAAATATTATGATAAATGTCAGCCAAAGAAAGTTAGTATATGAAGATGATGAAGCTGCTGGCAAGACTATAAATTTAAGCCCCTTTTATGCCTTCAAGGGGGCTAAGTAATTCACAAATGGCTGATGACAAAGATATGACCAAGCCAAATTACTCCAACAAAAGCAGCAGAACTGTAAGTCCCAGGGAACGTCCTCTGGGTGTCAATTGGGCCATTTTTTGTTCATAAGCAAGAAGGTACCAAAGAGGATGGTCATACCACTTGTTACTCAGGGCATTCTCGCTCATGTGGTATATGAGTGCTGGGTAACAGCCCTTCAACTTTGGATCCCGCTACCAGTACCCACACTCTCCTCAGCAGAACTGTTATGAGGAATCATTGAAATCTGCGTCAAGATCACCAAAATAAAATCGATTGCTACTAATTTGAGTGGCAATAAGCCCAATGCTTGGATTTCAAATGGTCAAAAAAAGGTATGAAGACGGATCTATCAGCCAGAATGCCTGACAGTTGCAATTCAGTTAACACAATGATTGAAAAAATCTCCCCCCTCCCAAACCCACCGGGCATCACCCCCAATGGGCAGGTAATAGCATTGGACACCATCAACAAGGTTTCCAAGCTTCCTGCCAGAAAATTGGGCGTTGCGCCTGATGCAATGCCACTGACCAAATGAAAGGCCTAGCAACCAAGCGCAGGTGGGTTGGGTGTCCTGAACCCATTCCCAACCAAATGGGTCCACCCTTATGTGGGGTGGTCTTGGGGGATTCCCACTGCTCATCGGCCCAAATGCTGTCACGCCAACCATCATAAACATAGCTGAGCATTAGTTTGGGTGTTTGAGGTCAAACTGACAGTGACTCAGTCCGCTGCCAAATTTTGCAATGTTGGTTCCCAGGGAACTAATCCGCCCATTCCTGAATAATTTGCTGCTTAGTTCAAACTTGTGGGACCCACTCCCAGCTTGGTTTCCCTCAAAATTGACAACTATTTAATCAGGCGCATCGCACTGAGAAAATTGTTGGTCAATTCTCCTTCCTTAAATTTTCCAATAAAAACAACCTCCCCCAAAATCCCATGTTTATATGTTGAAAATTAAGCACCCTTCCAGTTTCATATTTGTCATACCAGCAACAGTGCCTCTGGCATTCTGGTTTGCCATTTGGGTGCTCTGGCATCTGGGCTGGTAGGCCAGTCTAATTCTTACTTGCTGTTCACCTGACATAATTGACCAACCATCAATCTCTACCATTTCCACCTTTCTCATAGATATTGGCACAGCAATGGTCCCTTCTTTCCAACTGAATCAGGTCATGAAGAAGATTATCCCTGCCCACATTAGTTTCATCCCACTCAAAACTCCAAAATCATACCCCATGGTTGAATGGTTGACTGGATCTGAGTCATCAGTTATTATAAACCAAAAATATCCTAAGTATATCCAAACTTGAATTTGTAGCCTAGAGATTTCACTTAATTATATTTGACTATGATGACATGGGCTCAAGGGCTTTGTTGGTTAGGTCAGACTTAAAATTAAGTTTTGATTTAATGACTTGGGCACGTGGGCTTTGTTAATCTATGTCAAAATTAGTTTTTAATGTTGATCAAGTTTTTGATCAAATTAATTACTAATTAGTGATATAATCGCCTTGGTATGTGCTGCTGATTGCATGTGAAAGAGAATTGGTTCAGCTATTTTCAGACGCGTCCAAAACGCCATCTTGAGAATGATGACAATGTTTACACTGACCCTGAGGCTGAGCATGATGCCCTGAGTCAAAGTATTTGTAGAAGCTATTACAAACATTTTACATTTTCCTTTGGCCAAGTGCCATTGAAAATGAGACATCATGGGTAAGATGTGGTGAACATTGAACCCTATAAATTACCTTCAAGTTGATGCTAATAAAAAACATTCAACTACTAAGACTAGTTTATAGTTTGCATATAAGCTTTTTGAGTTTAAAACTTTACTTTGTATTAGTTGAGAATTAATTGGGATCAGTAAGATCAAGGCAGCGTGTCATCGTCCAAGTAATGACGGGGGAGAGCAACTTTGAAGTGATATTACCAAGGAGTTACGTCTTAAACTATAGTCACTGTCTGGTCTATTGTCCTCATACAATAGACGCTTGAAACTTTACCATACCACCAGAGAAGAACCAGCCATCGGAATAAGACCAAAATTCAACACCCATAGTTGCCGCGGCTATCTTGCCCATGTCAGTAGGGTCTGACATCTCAACTTGTAATGAGTTTGCTCCCCAAAGCCCAGTAGTTACCCATCTGTCACCCTTCAAAGGTGCAATTCCCATGGAACTGGAACCAATCATCGTTGAAAATGGAGAAGAGGCTGAGGAAGAGGCTATCCTGGTATCCCAGAAATTGTGATGTTCCGTCCAATATCTTGTGGTCTGGAAAGGGTATCCAGCCTATGAGAACAGTTGGGGCAAGGCGCGCGATTGCGCGAATTGCATGAACCTGGTCAAAGTGTTCCACTTATCCCACCTCAAGATTCTCTGTTCTCCCAAAAACCTGCATCAGTAACGGCGATCAGGTTACCTAAGGCTGTAAGTCCTGGGGAACGTCCTCTGGGCGTTGATCAGGCCATTTTTCTATTCCCGAGCAAGAAGGTACTGAAGAGGATGGTCATACCCCTTGTTACTCAGGGTGATCTCGCTCGCATGGTAGGCGAGCGCTGGGTAACAGCCTTTCCACTTCAGATCCTGCTACTGGTACCCACACTCTCCTCAGCAGAACTGTTACTAGGAATCAGTGAAATCTGCATCAAGATCACCAAAATAAAATTGATTGCAACTAATTTGAGTGGCAATCAGCCCAATGCTTGGATTTCAAATGGTTGAAAAGGTATGAAGACCGATCTATCAGCCAGAATGCCTGACAGTTGCAATTCAGTTAACACAATTATTGAAAAAATCTCCTCCCTCCCAAATCCACCGGGCATCACCCCCAATGGGCAGGTAATAGCATTGGACACCATCAACAAGGTTTCCAAGCTTCCTGCCAGAAAATTGGGCGTTGCGCCTGATGCAATGCCACTGACCAAATGAATGGCCCAGTGACCAAGTGCAGGCAGATTGGGCATCCTGAGGCCGTTCCCAACCAAATGGGTCCACTCATATGTGGGGTGGTCTTGGGGGGTTCCTACCGCTCATTGGCCCAAATGCTGTCACGCCAACCATCATAAACATAGCTGAGCGTTAGTTTGAGCATTTGAGGTTGAACTGACAGCAACTCGGTCTGCCACCAGATTTTGCGATGTCAGTTCTCAGGGAACTAACCCGCCCATTCCTGAATAATTCGCTGCTTAGGTCAAACTTGTGGGACCTGATCCCAGCTTGGTTTCCCTCAAAATTGACAACTATTTAATCAGGCGCATCGCACTGAGAAAATTGTTTGTCAATTCTCCTTCCTTAAATTTTCCAATAAAAACAACCTCCCCCAAAATCCCATTTTTATATGTTGAAAATTAAGCACCCTTTAAGTTCCATATTCGTCATACCAGCAGCAGTGCCTCTGGCATTCTGGTTTGCCATTTGGGTGCTCTGGCATCTGGGCTGGCAGGCCAGTCTAATTCTTACTTGCTGTTCACCTGACAAGAACCTTCCATTCAAATACTGTCAAAAGCAGTAATCAACCAATAATGAAGACCATACAAACATGAAGCAAGGTGAATTGTCGCAGCGCCATTAAACAATCTTTAAGATTATCAACCTATTACCAAATTAGATAAAGAAATAATACCTTAAGACAAAACTACAGCCTTCAACTGTAACGGGCAAGGCTCCTAAGTCATTGCTTGCCATTGACATATGTAAACCTATTCTTGAAGAGAGTCAATTCTTTTTTTCAGACTAGATTTTTAGAAAATTAGTGGCTTAATCATACCAAAATGGTAAGTTAAACTCCTCCCAAATTTGGGCGTTCTGTTTAAATAACGCACAAAGCACCATGTTCATGGATATATGTTACAACTGGCCAATATGTTGCAAACGTTTAACCGCCACCAGCCTCTATCACCTTGCGGGGTTTTTTAGTGTGGATTCTTTAGCGTTTGTTACACCGTCCTCTCTAAAACTCCATGAATTACTAATTGACTATAGGTCCTGTTTGTTAGCTCCTACCTTCCTCTTGCATACCTCCTGGTTGCAAGACAAAAATGCAAATGTGGCAATCTGAAACAGCTGTTCTTCTCCCTGTCCAACCTTTCCAGAACTGATTAATTTAAGTAAGCAAATTTATGAAAATGTTAATATAAGCAAAAATGGGCTTTATTTTGAGGGAAACTCAAAATAAATATAATTTTAAATGAATTAAAAGGGAAAGCAACCTCACTTGATAGATATTAGCTGATCAAGAGTATGATAATAAAAAATAGACATCAGAAAGGCCTAAAAATGCCAGCGTCTAGCAACCAATCACCAGTGGATCAATAAATCCTTAATTTACTAGAAACCTGCCGGGAATATTTTCTAAAAGGGTGGTTAGCCTGGCAGGAAACCTTGGTGTGGTATATTTATCTTAAGGTCAACCTGCCTCAATTACTTTTTTTATAATTATAAAAAATATCCCAAAATTCATTGACCTAACAATTAAGTTGAGTTAAAAAAGTGGTGTTGCAACTGTTGTCATAGCATATTTCCTAAGTCCAAACCTTGGGAAAAATATGTACAATTACAAATTGTTACATCAACTCAGAAGTGGGGACTTAACAAACAGCCCTTGAACATCCTGGATCAGGGATAGCTACCGTGAGATGAAGCTCATGGATACACACCTTTAGTCAATTAGATTCTGCAACTAAAGCAAAAGTCTGACAGACTCACCAGGGGATCATGAAGACCTCCAAGATTGATACCCTAAATCCCAATTTATTTTAAAATATTATTTAAAAATTTATCTTATTTTTAAAAAAATAGTATATCATACTTCACTTTTAACTTTAATAAAAAACCTTTACTTGGAAGCTCAGTTTATCCTCTTTTTTCATTTATATTGGTTTATATGATTTAATTGCAAGTTACCAGTCTGGGATTAGTGGTTGAGAAGAATACAATAGCTAGTGTTTGATTTTCTCTGGAAGACCAGGACACTTGTTTGCATGGATACCTTGAAGCTGAGCTACCAAGGGTGAGGTTAAATAGGATTCTGTTGTGCCCTGAGATGGCCACCATAAAAGGGAACATTCCAGCTAGTTTCCATAAATTAGGCCAAGGGCATGACCAATTTCAATGAGAAGTTGATGCTACGTCAGGTAGCTCACAAAATGGCTTCCACAATGGGGATGACCATGTCCTTTCAGAAGGTCACCTAGTGTCTAAGCTTATGTGTAAAGAACCCCTCCAAAGCAATCCATACTCTCAAGTTAAGTGACTTAGGACCAATAAGCTGACTGGCATAGTCCAATTTCATTGACCTCCTAATAAGGGCACTTTCCATCAAGGTGATGGATTTGGCATTGCACACAGGGATACTGGCACTGATGAAAATAATGTCTGAGCTTGTTGCAATAAAACAACAATTGTTCTTGCATTTTTGTAGTCCTTAAACCAGCATTGTTAACTATTGGTTCTTCTTAAAGAGGATATGAAAATTCTGGTTTATCTTAGTTGGTGACACAAAAACATGCCATTTTTGTATATTCTTGGTAATCAAATCAATCAAGTTGAGGTTATTTTTTCTTGGGGTGTAGAGACTTTGGGTTCTTGGTATTAACGGTTGGCAAGTTGGGTGCACTTTTGGCAGGTATGGATAGCTTTATTGACGCAGGTGGAATGTTGTTAGTCTGGGGGAGCGCCCCTTGCACTTGGACCAGGTGGCATTTCCTTTCCCTTTTAAAAAGGGTCCTAAGTGGCCAGACGCCCCCTCATCTCCCAGGGCAATCTTGGCCATGTGGTGGATGAGCGGTGGGTTATGTCCTACCCTCTGAAAGTTCTGCCGCCCAATATGGTGTTGATGACTGGAGAATTGTTATAGAAGATTGGAGAAGTCTGCATCAAGGTCTCAGCTATTAAAAATTAAAATGGGACAGATGTGTTGAGTCCATTCCCTAAAATGATCTTGAATTCAGTAAAATTATTTAAAATCAATAGATCTTCCCCTACCATGTCAAAAAGTCAATCCGCTGAACCAAAAAGTCTGAATGGGCGCCAGAGCAATTAGATGTGGGTGGGTTGGGCATCCCAAACCCGTTCCTAACCACATGGGACTGTCTCTATTTGGGATAGCCATAGGAGGCTCATGTTATTCATTGAGTGAGACATCACCACTTAAATCAGTATAATTATGGTAAGATTGTGATTCAGGCGTCTGAGGACAAACTTATGATGAACCAGCCTGCCACTGACACCTTAGAATCAGTTTAAATTAAATGACCCTCAACATAAAGTTTCACTAGTTTATATTGGACACTAAGTGTCCCATTCCATACAGCCCAAGGTTATTCCCAAATCAATTTGAGCATTTAAGCAATTGTCCCACTTTAAGAAGATTGACAGTTAATTTTCTTTATCAAAGTTTTCATTAATATCCCCTCTTTCAAAACAAACTTTTTTCTTTATTATAAATTAATCTTCTACAGTATCCCGCAATGCCAGCCAATGTGAAGCTACAGATTATGCAACAACTGGAAAAATTCAGCCATTTTGGTGGCTTTGCTACCCTCAGCCATTAACTAGGCTTACTGCACTTAAGGCCTCCTAAAATTTTCTCCACTTACCAAATCAATCCATTGCAAGGATCTTAACAATTTGTGAGCGGAACTGTACCCAAGCTGAGTGAAAATCTGCACTCTTGCTGATGGATCTATTTCAACCCCCTCATGGGGTAAATCCAAACCTCATGTCTAAATTCAGATTCTTTCACATCTGAGCCCACGAACTCTGGTGTCATGACAGCCTGGCTTTTTGCTGGGTTACTTCTCACCTTTGTGTCCCATCAGCGCTCATTGTTCACCTATCTCCTGGCCCATCTAAACATCATCTGAGCAGCAGCGCCTCTCGCTTTCTAGATTTCCTTCCTGGGTGCTCTCACACCCCAACTGTCAGGCCAGTCTAAACTTTATCTGCCATCTCCCTGAAAGATGTGCCAATAACAAAGCATCATAGTAAGGGTTATCAAGGACATCCAAAAACCAGTCAAGGAACTGTTGGTCTACTTCCTGGCAGTGTTTGTTGGAATTAAGCTTAGTGGTGCTCGCAGGTGCTTATGCTGCTGGATCCCACAAAAGATCTTAATAAACGTTTATAAAATTTACTAATAAAAACAAGAGTTTTATCATTTTTATTAGGAGAGTGGGAGTAGAAGAAAAAGCGATCCCCTCAATATCCGCCCAATCTGTATTTAAAATGATTTCAAGGTTGGGGGAATTTGAGGATAGTTTTGATATAGCTTCAATGCATTCCAAATTAGGAAATATGTGAAACTCCTCTATCAGATCACAGAAGATGTGAATTAGATTTTTGGGAAACTATAATTGGGGTTTTGGGGAAGAATGTACCAATGCAGTAAGGTTTTTTATGAACTTCCACCAATCACTGCTAGGTAAATTACTTTTACCCTGGGGGACCTCCACCACGTCTATAAAAGGGGGTGGCCCCTGCGTAGGTGTTTGAGAGGACCTGGTGGTGGTTGGGGAAGTACCTGCCAATGGTTGCCCCAAAGTCCGACATACAATCAGCGAAATCTGATTGTATGATTTTATAGTTAGTGCACGTGGAGGTTTCAAACTGGTGTTACCACAATTAACGGGGTTCCACTGCAAAAGGTCATGGTCTTTATGCCAATATCCTCAGTATTCTTATTAAAATCGCTCTTAATATCATCAAAAAATTGCAAATAGCTGACATTTCTCTTTTTTGGCTGAACTTGACCTAAAAAATTCTTATTTTCAGCTGCAAAGGCAAATGTCCAACATCACCTCCCTCAAGAATGTTGGGGGCAAGTAGGGCTGGAGGAAATGGCCATGTATGCAATTAATGGTAATACTGGTAGCTAGCGACTTAATTTAATATTCATTTCCTCACTTGTATGCAACAGTGAAGGGAACCTCCCAAGTTGTTTCAAGATTACTGCTTCTAGGAGTGATGTGGTTATGGTAATATAATACTATGTCAGACAATTGGAATGTAGGAAGAGGGTTCTGAGCTCATTTGCCGCCTGGCCTTCTTAGTCACAGTTTTTGTTAAATTGGTTATTGCCTCAGATTGGAGTTGAATGATGCATTGAGCCAATCTTCTCATGCCCTTCTCAGGTTCCTCAAATATAGAGGAAAATACATCTTTGACTAAGAGGGCAGGTAATACTGATTACCTCCCATACATGACATGGAAAGGGGACATTTTCAAAGAGTGGTGATAAGTGATTTCTTAGTCCATACGAACACTGGGTAGAAATTTGAACCCAGTGAAGTGGATTGGAGGAGGCCATTTTCTGAAGAATAGAAACCAATGTCTCATTTGCTCTTTCCACAGTCCCATTTGAGGAGGGGTCATATGGAGCTGAGAAGAGTTGTTTTGCTCCTATAGATGTGGCCAGGATTTTGACTACTCTGGAGATGAAGTTATTACCATTGTCGTAGATTAGTACTTGGGGGCAGCCATGACATGTGAAAATGTGTTGGAGTAAAAAGGTGTTGGTTGCCTTGGCAGTATGGGCAGGAAGAGCCACTACTTCCACCCACTTGATGAAATGGTCAATAGCTACTAGGATAAATTTATTTCCACTGGTAGACTGAGAAAGGGGACCTACAACATCCAGACTAATGGTGTGGAATGGTTGTTGAGGGGTAGTAGGTTGATACTGGTATCTAGTCTTGAAGCTGGATTGCTTCTTACACGTAAGGCAAGCTTCCAAAACGTCAACAATAGCTTCCATCATTCCATCCCAATAGTATTGATCCTTGATCCACTCATAAGTTTTTTTGCCCCTCCATGACCTAGGGTAGAGTGAGCTTCTAGTATAGCAGGTACACGTTCTGAGGGCCGAAGGTAAGGCAGCCAATTTGTCCCCACCTGCTTATACAACTTCCCATTTTCAAATTTGGCATTATGGGAGTGCCGGGCTAACATCTTCTGAACAGGCTCATCATTATCCTCCCATTTATTGGGAGTCATTAAAAGGTCATGTAACCTCTCTGCCTCACTATTATCCAAGTGAAGGACTGGTAGCTGAGTTAACCCATTAACGTTCAAGTGATGGTTTCCAGCACAGTGTTCAATTTTCATTTTGTAAGGCTGGAGCTTGAGAGCCCAGTGATCTAACTGACCAGTAGGATTATTCCTGTTCTGTAATTACTTTAGGGAGCGTGATCCGTAACTACAGTGAAGGTGGTTTCATATAGAAAAGGGCGGTAGTGCTTTACAGCTAGCAGAACAGCAAGGCACTCCTTCTCCATTACACTGTAGTTTCGTTCTGCCTTTGACAGCATCGTACTAAAATATGATACAGGATGGTCAACACCGTTTTCATCCAATTGAGCTAAGATGGCCCCAACAGCATAGTCTAAAGCATCAGTAAACAAGATAAACAGTTTATTATATCTGGATGCCATAAGATAGGACGTTGTTGAAGCAGTTGCTTCATTGTCTCAAAAGCGGCCTTTTATTCAGCACCTCAATAAAAAGGGGTATTCTTGGTTAATAGCCAGACAAGGGGCTCACTGAGTTGAGCAAACTTAGGGATGAACTGATGGTAATACCCCATCATCCCTTGAAATACCTGAATATCCTGTAGATTTTTAGGGGATGGCTTTTTGGGATGGCTTCAACCTTGTCATGCATGGGTAGAAATTCTTCTTTAGAAATGGAGTGGCCAAGGAAATCTAATTTCCTTTGGAAGAAGGTACATTTCAAGGGCTTTAGCTTAATGTTAGACTTATGTAACCATTGAAACACCTCCTTCAAATGATCAAGATGTTCATTGAAGATTTTTGAGAAAACCGTGATGTCATCAAGATAGACGATGACACAAGTTAATTTGAGGTCCTGAAAGATGTGATCCATCACACTCTGGAAAGAGGCAGGTGCATTGCACAAACCTTGGGGTAGCCATGTGGGTTGGAAGAGACCTTCACTACAAATGAGAGCACATTTCTCATGGTCTTCAGGAGAAAGATCCATTTGCCAATAGCCACTGGCCAAGTCCATGGCGGAGAAGAAGTTAGATCCAGAGAGTTGAGCCAAAGCGTATTCAATGCAAGGGATAGGATAGCTATCCTTCTTCATAAAGTTATTTAACTTATGGTAATCCATGACTATCTGATTACCTCCATTTTTTCTTTTTAATTAGCAAAAGGGGGAAGACCAAGGGCTTTGTGAAGGAACTAGTAACCCCACATCTAATAACTGCTGGAGCTCCGTCCTCATTTGTTGTTCCTCCACTTTTGACTTGCGGTAGGGTTTGGACCAAATGGGATGGGCATCACCCACATCAATGGAGTGGCACCAGCCCTTCATGCGGCCATAGTCAAAATCCAATTTGGAGAAGATGTCACTATATTCGTCCAGCAAGTTATGGATTTTCTCCAACTCCTCTGGGGTTAGCTTATCCAAAATATGAACATTGGGCAATGTAACAATCAACAATCGTACATGAATCTCATAAGTTTGGGAATTTATGAGATTTGTGTATGTTAATAGTTGCAATTCCATTATTCCGAGTAGAATTTTCCTATTTGGGTCAATAGTGGAATAAATTAAATAAATTTCTCGTTTAATTGGTTATTCTTTATGAGGTTCCCCTCCACTTCTCCACTGAGTTGCCTGGATGCCATCAATTCTGGAGGCTTTTGAGCCCCTCATTACCCACAATTTATTTAGCCTTTTTAGGAAGTATTTCAAAGTGAGGTCAGCTCCATTGGACCTCACTTTAGAATTCTATTTCGACTTTGAGTCTACTTCCAATAAAGGCCACTATTCTCTGGACTTGTTTTATTTAATCATGGTTATTTAAAGCGAGGTTGGGGGTGCAGATGGCGATGCAATGAGGAGGAGAGGAAGGGGGTGGACGCGCCGGGATCCTTTTGAGAGTGGCTTTGCCCTGGCGAGAGGGGATGGAGCCAGAGTGGCCCCAAGGCGACAGAGGCTGGTGCACCACACCTCAGCCCAGTGTGCCTGGGAAGGCCATCCATTTGGACAGGACCATTCGGAGTTGGTATGGCCACATTTGGGGGTGGTGATTTAGGGCTGGTGGCGGGCTGGGCCTTGGAAGCCCTATCTGTTACAGGCAAGGTACACACCATGTTATCCATGGGTAATCCCAATTCTGCCATAGAGCCAATGGAGTGGATACGTTCAATGTCCTCTACTGGGAGTAGGAAGCCTCTGCCAATCTCCTGGTGTTTCCTTATGATCATGTCCTTCCTGGTGAGGTTTCCCAGTAGAATGGTAATTAGCCTATGATAGGCTGGGTCTAGTATCCCAGGCAATACACGAGGCTCCAAGGGGCTAACGCCTCAATACTTATGAGGTGTAACAAGCAATGGTGTGGGATTTGTAGTGTGATTTTAGTGTCAACCACTCTTTGTTCACCAGGCTTAATCAAGACCTCATCTGCAGCATAAAACGGTATACCCTCCTTAGCATCCACTGATTCAGGCAATTTTTTTGTTTACACCCAGAAGTAGAATAAGGCAGTGTTATAGCTGAGAAGGGGTATTCAACCAAGCAAGAGTATTCATGCTTGATGGGTTCTTTATTGGATAATACTAAAGGGACTTCATAGTTGAGTAATGAGAGGAACCCTTGCTTCATGTTGTTTATTCTTCATACTCAATCATAAATTGAGTGCCAATGAGCATATCATATGCATTGTTGTCTAAAGCCACAGCAGGGGCTGGTAGGATAAGCTTTCCAATTCGAATGGTAAGGGAAGAGTATGCCCCAATAGCACGGGTATTGTGGGGCCAGCAGTTCCAAATCCTTTTTGTACTCCAATTCAGGTGCTAGCTTTATCTTTTTAATCAGCTTAGTGGAGATCACGTTAACTGGGGAGCCCGTGTCCAGGATGTCCATGATTCAGACTTTTCGAATGATCACTTCAACCTTAGTGAGGGTTCCTCCAAAGTAAGTGACAAGGCTAAGACTTCCTTGAGCTGGAAAGTGGAGGTAAGCTTCTGAGAGTCATGGGGTATTTATCCAGGATGGATTTTATGGTATGAACCCGCAGAATAGGACGAATTAAGATAGATATGAAGTGATCACCATCGCTGGCAGTGTCAATAACTTTGGGAAAAGCTAGAATTTGTCTAAGGTACATTTTCTCAGGTATGGTGGTCTCATCTACTCCTCCAGCGTTCAAATGATCAGGAACCTCTATCTCTGCGGGAGCTCCCAATATGTAGTAACCAACATCGTCATCACCACCATCAGATTCATCCCCAAAGGTATTCTCAACAACTGGAAAGGCCGCGATGGGGGTAGGAGAGGTGGCCAGAGGGGATGGAATAGACTTAGGGCGTGCAATTACCAGCTTAGCTGGAGGGGTAGGCACAGCAGTGTTATAGGCTTGTGCGGGCAAATGTTTGGTACTATATTACAGGGCTTTGATACATAAGAAGGAGTAATATCCTTTTTAAAACGTATTGAGGGAGCAGATTTAGCAGGGAGGAGGGACACAGGTGAGCTCACTCCTCTCTGGTCAATAAGCGGAAGCTACTCAATGGTTAACGCTGAAGGTTTCACCTTAGCGTCATTTAAGTTAGCCCATAATTGAAAGTTGGCCACTTCTAATAAAGCCTTCTTAAGGTTGCGGATGTTTTTGAAATGGCATTTTACTGAGATGATATGTGTGGCTAGAGAGGGTTGAGAGGCTAGCCCAGCTACCAGGGCGGCGATAGCATCCTCAAGGGTAAGCATATTAGAGGTGAACAACCTTTGCGCGACGAGGTAAAAGCATTCAGCAAAGGCAATAGTTGATTCACCTTCAACCATAAAAAGGCGCATAAATGCCTGTTTTCTCGGTATAGACTCTTCTTTGATCCAAATTCAGCTAGAAGAGCCTCCTTCACCTCTGACCAGTTGAGCAAAGAATTTGGGTAAGAAATTATCATCTCTTTTGCTAGGCGACTTAAACAAGGAAGAATGTGTTACACCTTCTTCTTATCCATTTTGTCACACATGGCAGCTTCATAGAAATATAGTAAAGTTGCAATAATTCCTTTACCAGGGATGAATTTTTCTGTAAAACATGGTTTTATTGAACGCCTCTCAGATTCTTTAAGGTATGATAGAGCGCTTGCTAGTTGTTTTTACAGAGCAACTAGATGTGATTCAATGTGAAGAGGAAAAGTGGGAGGGTTGCTCATGGGTGTAGCCTCCATTTTTGATAATTTATTTAGTGTACAGGGGGCCCTATAGTGCGCACCAATTTGTAGGAATCCAGCTTAGGGGTTCTCACTGGTGCTTATGCTGCTGGATCCTGCAAAAGATTTTAATAAACTTTTATAAAATTTACTAATAAAAACAAGAGTTTTATCATTTTTATTAGGAGAGCGGGATTAAAAGAAAAAGCGATCCCCTCAATATCTGCCCAACCCATATTTAAAATGACTTTGAGGGTTTGTGGAATTTGAGGATAGTTTTGGAATAGCTTCAATGCATTCCAAATTAAGAAATATGTGAAACTCCTCTATCAGATCATGGGAGATGTGAATTAGATTTTTGGGAATTGAAAATTGGGGTTTTGGGGCAGAATGTACCCATGTGGTAAGTTTTTTATGAACTTCCACCAATCACTGCTAGGTAATTACTTTCTCCCCAGGGGACCTCCACCACACATATAAAGGGGTGGCCCCCACATAGATGTTTGAGAGAACCTGGTGGTGGTTGGGGAAGTACATGCTAATGGTTGCCCCAAAGTCTGACGTAAAATTGGAAAAATCTGATTGTATAATTTTATAGCTAGTGCCCATGCAGGTTTCAAACTGGTGTTACCCCAATTAACAGGGTTCCACTGAGAATCGGCCAGGGTCTTTAGGCTAATATCCTCAGCATTCTTATTAAAATAACTCTTAATATTATCAGAAAGTTGCAAATGGCTGACATTTCCCTTTTTTGGCTGAACTTGACCTAAGGCATTTTTATTTTTCAGCCGCAAAGGCAAATGTCTGATAGTGTTAATAGGTAATTTGATTCCTTAATCCCATCAATGCCTCAAATTTATTTAATAATTTATTGATGTTTCTAAAATCTTTTAATTAAGCCAGATATTTTTTGCAAAGTTGGGTTAAGGAGACACAGAACTTACTTTTCACAAAAGCTTGCCAATATCTATAAGACTTGAAAGGTAGTCTAACACTGTGTCCCTTGTTCATTTGACCAGTGAGGAGGCTGGCAACTCTAATAATGGTTGTGTGGAGCTTACACTATAGTTGTTACCCCAGGCATTGTAGTTGTTTAACCATTTTATCAATTGGCCAAGGTTAAAGTTCTCCAAGTTATGCTTGATACAGGTTCTCATAAAAATGATGGTAGCACTTGTTCAGTGGGAAAGGTACTCACTGGTTTCAGGATATCACCCCTGGCAGTATGTTGGGGAGATGGGATATAAAGTTTAGACTGGGCTGCAAGTTGGGATGCAAAAGCCTCCCAAAAGGTGAGCCAGAATTCTAGGGGCATTACCACTTGAATGACGTTTGAATAAGCTGTGAGAAGTGCAATTGGATGCCAACGGGCGGCAAATGAAAAAAAGCTCAGTGAGGAATCAAGCTATTGCAGTACCAGGACCATTGGGCTTGGATATAGGTAACCAAGACCAGAGAAAAATACAGAAAGGCCTTGACATGATAGGCCCAAGTGACTATGGTATGGATCATCATTGAAAATATGGCTGAGGTGACCCAGTCAATATATGGGCCACTGGGCCACATTGCAGGTATCACTGGGGGTTTAGCAAAGTAAGATTTCAAACTTGATTGATTAAGTTTGAGTGCAGTAAGATTTTTATTTAGTTTAAAATAAGTGAATCAACCATCAATTTCTTCAGTGTGCATGACTGCTTAAATAGATGATTGATTTGGTGAATAGCTTAGGGAAGCGTGGGATTGGGGCCCTCAAGTTTTGATCTAACTGGGTGAACTTTGTGTGAGGGGGGAGAAGAATAGTCTTATTTAGAACTGGCTTCAAAAGAATTAGAAGTGGGCTGAGTTGCTGTCAGTTTCTCCACAGTTTGTCCTGGATGCCCAAATTATGGATTTACAATAGTTATGATAATTAGTATGACAGCATCTCGCCTGATGAGCAACAGGAACCTCCCAAGGCTACCCCATATATGGGTGGTCCCAAGAGGTCAGGAAGGGTTTGGGGTGCCCAACCCCACCTGCAACTGGTCACTTTGGTGTCCGTTTGATCAAGTGGGATTCATCAAAAGAGGATTTTGAAGTTTCCAAGGAGGTTTCAAACTGGCAGCAACATTTTCCAATGACCTGATGCCATTGGTAAGTTTCCCCAAAGATTTGACAATATTTACTTTCTTTATCAAAGGTGCTCACCCATTAGGCCTTGTTACTGATGATCTGGTGCTCTCAGGCCTTGATGCTGAAGGCTCATTACCTTTGACTTCATCCAAACTTTTCATCCCATTTGAATGCTGACTCTCTGATAACTTGGCACATATCCCCTTAATTTTCAGTATTAATTCATCCAAAGTTAATACTGGGATGGGTGGCAGGATCTTTAAAGGGCAATCTGTTACCCATCACTCATCCGCCACATGGGAAAGGTTGCCCTGGGAGATGAGAGGGGCAGTTGGCCTTCTTGGACCCATTTTTGATGGGAATGGAAAACACCCAGTCCAAGTGTAGGGCGCTCTCACAGACTTATACAGTATCACCATCCTGTTGTGAAGATACTGGGATCCCAGTTTTATTACAAGGGGTGAAATTGGCACAGAATATGTCATGATTACTGAACATTGTGGAGGTGGATAGTTGTTGGGTGAGGATGGGAAATGTGCTAAATTTTGTCATAGGGGAAGTTGGGATAAAATAAAAGATTTAAAGATGTCGAAATGAGAATAGATGGAATATATCTTTTATAGTAAAAACTAATTGCTTTATTTCTGATCATCATAAAGATAGTCAAAGGGGAAAGGATTTTGGGGGTACCCAAGGGAATTAGATAAAAATGAACAAATTGGATACAGGGGTAAACCAAGGGTGGGAATATCCCTGCCCCTGATGGATCGGCGGGCTTGGATCTTCCTGACCCCACCAACCGGTTGGCGAAACAAACGTTAAATCAAATGGATCAAATCACTATCCGTTTACTCAAACCCATTGAAATTGTTGAATCAACCAAATATTAAACTGCTCAGCTGAAACGATAAACGGATTACATTTAAATATTATATAATGGTTTTAAGCCTTATATATTTTTGTTAACATTATAATAAAGCTACAAGAAATAGCCTGCGTCGGTTCCCAAAATCCATAAAATAACTGTGCCAAGTTTGGCTACCTTTGGTTTATCTGTTTATGGGATAATATACCCTATACATACGTATAACCTTTATTTATATAGAGATTTCTTTATGGTTGCCATTTACCGAATAGTTTGTACCAAATTTCCGACACAACGAATCGACGATCTCAAATCTAGACCTATTCTTAATCAAATACGAACTTTATATTCGATTTTTTCGACTCATAAGTTTACATGGCTGGATAGATTAACCAACCTAGCTTAATAAGTTTTACTCCATTAGATCGTTGACTTAGTTTGGTTAAAGGTAGTTTAGTAAACTAAGCCGAAGTAGGATACGGTATACCTTTTTTTAGTACTAGATGGTGATACGGTATACCTTTTTTTAGTACTAGATGGTGATACGGTATACCTTTCCGATATTAAAACTTTAGCCTGCTTAGTAGATCAGTAACGGAGTTTATAGTTTCAAGGTTAGATTGCTCCTTTTTATTGACCAGGTTGGCATCTGTTCTTTTTACACGTCTTGGTTACTTGTTGAGTTAAGCCTCCCAACCCGTTGTTAATATTTTTGTTTGAACCTCAACCCCCCATATTAATTGTATGCTTACCTCTAGCCACCTCGGTGCTTTTTATTTAATTCTTATTAGCTGCCCTTAAGACGCTTACAAACCCTTCCGATCTCCTCAATAGAACTTATTCGGGTCATGGTGCTTCCGAAATCGAAAAAGGGTGTGGGGTTAGGGCGGACGATTATCCGGGACCGGTTTAAGCTTTCCAGCCGGCCCACCGACCACGACACCAATCTCGTAAGCCAACTTACCCCAAGCCTCCCTGGTTAACCCGCAGTTTAAAGCATACCGCCGAGCTGGACGACGGCCCCAAGTGGACCAAGCTGCAGTCCATCACCCACGAGGGGAACCTGGAGGAGTTCCTGCACACGGCCGAGCTGGCGGGGACCGACTTCACCGCAGGTAACTCGACCCAATTGGCTGAGGTTTTGAGAACGGCAAACCGTCACGGTGGTCACCGACCCCTACAGAAACCAATTTTTGCTGTCCGCGGAGGAGGAGAGGGTGGCGCTTAGGAAGCACCACGAGCATAGGGACCGGCTTACCGTTCCCAGGAGGTACTATGTGCGCTGCAAGGTTTATAGGCTGAATAGGCCGTACTGGGAAAAGTCCATGCCGGCTTCGACCATCAACCGAAACGAACAGAACGCCTTTCTAGACTGGAGGCGGGGCCTAGCGATGTAATAGCTTGTAAGGGTGGGGGCCTAATGTTATGTAGGCTCCAGGAGGTGAACGGCTTGCTCTTGACGCCCTACGAGCGTAATTTAGAGGTGTGGCGCCAACTGTGGCGGGTCATCGAGCGGTCCCAGCTGGTGGTCCAGATCGTGGATGCGCGCAACCCCCTGTTCTTTCGCAGCCTCGATGTCGAGAAGTATGTGGTGGAGGTGGACCCTGAGAAGCGCAACCTGCTGCTCATTAACAAGGCCGACCTTCTCACCTACGCCCAACGGTACGTTGTAAGCTTGTACGTAAGCACTAAGCCTCCCAGCCAAGCTTGGGCGGATTATTTTGATTCGGAGGGCATCACTTACGTGTTCTACTCGGCGGCGATCGCTACTGCGGAGCTGGAGGCCAAGGCGGCGGCCCCTTTGCTTAACTCGGGGGCGGGTGAGATCGTGTTTGCGGCGGCCAGCGGAAACCTCGATCTCGATGGATCGGAGGCAGAACGGGATCTGGAGCACAACGCCAAGAAGCCGGCAAAATACTACCAGCTGAGGAAGGACGCAGCGGTGGCTTTGGAGGACCCCCGCGTCAAGATTCTGTCGTGTGACCAGCTTTTGGAGCTGTTTCACGCGAAAGGCAAGATGCCATCGGCCGGTCAAGTTCCCCACCACAGCCAGCACGCCAATAAGCTTACGGTGGGCCTCATAGGGTATCCCAACGTCGGCAAGTCATCCACCCTCAATGCCCTGATGGGCTCCAAGCGAGTTGCGGTTGGCGCCACTCCGGGCAAGACCAAGCATTTCCAGGTAGCTTTAGGCGAGGCGGCTCACAGTTAGACCCTCCACCTCGACACTCTGATATTATGCGACTGCCCAGGCTTGGTGTTCCCATCCTTCGCTACTACCCAGGCCGAGATGGTGTGCAACGGGGTCTTACCCATCGACCAGCTGCGCGAGCATACCGCGCCCACTGAGCTGGTGACCCAGCGCATCCCACAGTACGTCCTGGAGGCCATCTACGGCATCCGCATCCCTACGCGGTCCGCCGAGGAGGGCGGCACCGGCGTCCCTACCGCCGAAGAGCTGCTCAAGGCTTACGCAGGTATCGGCTAGGGTACTCGCTAACTTCAGTGTCTCGCGGCTACACGAAGTCGAGTGAGGGCAACCCCGACGAAGCCCGCGCGGCACGATACATCCTTAAGGATTATGTCAAGGGAAACTTTTGTATAACCACCCCCACCCGGTTTCGAAGTTCCCGAGGACTTTAACCTGGAGATCCACGACCCCGCCCGCCTCCCCAAGAAGAAAGTGGTGGGTGGAACAGCTTAACAAGCGCTTACAAACTAGCACGTCATTCCCCCCACGTCTATCCCCGCCAGGCACCTGGCAGCCGGCAAGTTGGATGGGTTGGATGCCGAGTTCTTCCGGAAGGTGTCGGTGCGAGCCCACCCCAAAACCAACGGCAAGTTCGGCTCCGACCACTTCACCCGCGTCCAGCTGTACCCCCATCAGAAGCTGCTCGGCCCCGATGGCCGGCCCTTACCCCAGGCCCCATCCACCAACAAGGCTCATAAGATGCACAAGAAGGGGAAGAAGCACGTCAAGCAGCGCTCGGGGCAGGGCTTCGATTGATTCCGAAGGTCACCCCTGTATCCCTTACTCTCCACATCCTATGGTACTCATGTATAGAGCTCCCATTTTATCGCCTTTAAGTTTTTATATGACGATGTTCCACCCTGGTTAGTGGGAACTATTGAAGGGTACCCTGGTGCGTTTAACGGTGGTTGTAAGGTCAAAGTATAAGTTGCTGCAATAGGCTGGGTTATATCTCCTTTAGTAACATGCCTGGCAGCTACATTTCCACCGGGTACGGCTCGAGGTGGGACATCCAGCGTCACTTGATAGGGGGCCCGCCTTTTACACGCCCCTTGGATCTAAATTTTCGATCCTTTAGGCGCCTCGAGGGGTTGCCCAATCCAAGCGCTTTCGACCTTAGCGCTCCTCGTAGCCCAAGGGTACCGGGGTCTGCAACTTTGATGAAATTTTAGCCATAGTTTGGGGTGGGCGGGGCTAGTATATAGCTTAAACTATAATCTGCAAATTGGAAAGATTTACGCTGAGATAAACTATCGCTGTGAGATGGATTGGTTCAAGGTGGATCTAGCTCAACCCTATTCTTATCTACGCACTCGATGGTTTATCCAAGTTAAAAGGGTGGTGGTAGAGGCGCAATTAAGTTTGGGGAGCACCTTGATGGGATTTCCTATGGGCTATGTTAATCTCGACATCAGCGCATCTAATCAACTGAAGATTTTACACCCGGTGAGATTAATTTTGACCATTGTATGCAGTTAGACTAATTGAGGTTGAGAATAAATGAGTTATGATTTTGGTGAAATTGATATCACGAATATGTTGATGTTAAGATTTAACTCAAAGGCTATCGGTGGATGGTTATTATCCCACAACCAATTATCACCCCATCGGCCTTATATCATCCAACCTCTTTTAACTGCATGAGCTTCGAGCCGTACTATTACTGGTGGATTAAACTAGAGTTTTTTTGGGCTGAAATTCTAAAAATATGGTACCGGTTTGGGGTGCAGAAGCTTAAACTGCTATAGGGCTAGGCTCTCTAAGATGGAAACTGATATGCAAAGACTGTAGGGCATGTACCTTATAATAAACTTGAGATGCTGCCCGCACTTTGATCACCTTAACTTTTGCAACCGAATCGCATGCCGCCCATAAGTTTATTCACTTTAATCGGTATCCTTGATATTAGTCTATATAGTATGTTAATCATGTCAAAGGTGATATGGCGAGCTTAGGTATTAACTACAGTTGAACTGGTTTCAGCTATACCATTCTAAAGCAGTTAAGGTGTATCATTAAAGGTATATTTGTCATTATAGATAGGCTCCTCTGGGAAGTCCTCTTTGGTACCAACTTCGCTCCCTTGCAGGAATACCTGAAATATCCAAGCCAGCGAAATGTCAAGCATTACAACCAAGCTGTGGTGATAATCATCTGATGCTATCGGGTGTCTCTTTGGATTGGCTTCTGTATACGTTGATCCAGCTATAATCTACAGTTTCGAAGCCGCTCCAATGAAAGCTTGCTAGATTTTTTATTGCTATCAATACAAAAAATATATTTTGATATATTTAGAATCACTGATTAGCATTTATAATTTGTCTATATAACCAACTACACGTAGTAACCTTTATCTGTACAAAATGATACTATGATAGCGGTACTAGGGATGACCTTAGCAAGTTGAGCACTACAAGGTTTATACTGAATAGTAAAATGAAATAGTGTGGCCATACTTTTTATCCCCGATAACCTTAAACATCTTTGAACCTGTAAGCCGCTCTAAATTTATGAACCAGTAAAATGGAATTCATTATACCATAAACTTGACCGCTTGAACCATATTAAATTATATCATGTAATGAATCTCTATACAAAATTAATACCATGGGGTGGTTTATGGCTACTGGGTTGAGCATGCGTGTGATTAACTAGCCCCCGGTAAAATTATCTTACATCGAGCTGGTACAATGGCTGATTACTATGATTTTAGGGTACATGGAATTTAGATTATGTAGCTTGAGACTCGGAAGTTTTAAGTAGACTATACTTTTAAAATGATCCTACTTTATAAATATCATTTCATAAGCTTGATCAAGTTTTTAAACACTTGGTTTGCTGTTTTTTTATAAAAAAATTTAAATTGTTGCCCCGAGTAATAAATTGGTAAGATCAACTAAAGGTTGAAATTATAACTTTGATGCCTTGGTTTATCATCTAGCGCTGCCTAAAAACCTTAGGGTTATCCTAGAATTGCTAAAATTTAAAATGGTTAACCTAGTGCAATTCAACCAACTATTACCTGGGTGCAAAGATATCCATCAAAACCTGGTTAAATCTCAGCGCAATTTATCTATAATAAGGGTTTCCACCTTATTAGGATCCAAAGTGGTAGAAGGTTATATCTTCAATGATGTTTCTGTCTATGATAGCTCATATCTATTAGCACTAATATCAAGAGAAAGTCTGTAACTCACTTGTGCCATGAGAGGTGGTGCAGGATTCACAGCCACACCACCAGGGAACAATTCATTAGTAAGATTGTAAACAGCACCATGGAGGGTGCTAAAGCCAAAGGGACCCAGGGCAAGGGTGTACAACGCAGTATATAGTAGTTGATAGCAAATATACAACAAAACTTGGTTAACCCAAAATGAGCCTATAAATAAGCAGAGATCTATTCTGGAGCGCTTGAGCGCCTCAATCTAGAGGGGACCAGGGTGGCCCAGCAGTGCACCCAATACAGTAGATTTATTTGTTAAAATAAAATGGCCAGCGTTGTTAGAGACCTCCTAAAGGAGGTCCACACAGGTTCACCCAAGGAATCATATTAAAAAACATAAACTAATGGTAGTTTATTATTAGAAAAGTCAACCAATGAGGAAGGTTGGTCTCAAGGAAACATACTTAAATAATTTGGGGAAGGTCATCAATCCAAGGGAGTGGTGCTAAGCCCAAGTGAGCCAATAGGAGCATGCTACTATCAGCCAGGGTACTGTAGCTTGAGTTGACCAAACTTGAGTTATTGATTTAGGCAAAGCTGACCCCATCTAGCAATATCAAAAATTAAACGGGTTTCAAAACCCCATTCACTGAGCAACCAAATTGAACTGTTGTTATTAGTGATATAGCTGGTGCATTTTAACACCCTTGCTGTAATGCGGGGCTGAGCATCACGCTCAATCCCAGGACCAACCTGGGCATATCTCACCTGCACCCAGCGTTAGTCCAGGGTATGTTTTAGGTCAGACAGCCTTCCAACTTAACCTTTTTGGCCTCCTGATGACCAGCTTTTTCCTTACAGTTGGTTCCCTCAATCATATCATTCAGCAATGACAACTAACTTGAAACATTGGCTCTCTTTTTATCACTTTTTAAACCTTCCTTTTATACTTTTCTAAAGTATAACTGAGTGGCTTACTCATTTTAAATTTGAAGCCAAAGCATTAATTTTGAACATTTTATGATGATCAAAACAGAAGTATGGCTTACAATTCAACTTGTAAAATGTAACTAATCTAAATCGTATATCTCATTTAAAACTAGAGATCTCTGTAATTGTCATATAACTAAAGATAGGCGCAATAAAAATACTATAAACAGTATAGCAGTGGTTTGTAATATAACCTCACCAATTTTTAATGTAGACATGGCCCCTGAATAAGGGCATCTTCTTATACCCTCTTAAGTAGTTTCTATAATAGGGCGATCCCTTTTTGGATCAAATTATATGTTATACCGGTATAAATTAAATGCTAATGAGGTTTATCTGGCCTGGACCCATAATTACTGATACTGTAAAACGTTAGCACCTTAAGCACTTTAAATTATTTATACCAAGTATCAATCTTTCACACAAAGGTATCCTATATAACAATTCTTGATACATCATAAAATTTTTATGGTCCATTACTCTTTCATTAGAGTATATAAAATTAAAGGTTAATGGCCTGGCCAACTGAAACATTTTACTATTATGTTGGAGGAGCAGGGTTTATATGAACCTTTGGACAGTTTTAAGTTGCTTGCCAGGGATTCCTATGATGCCAAAGTTAGATATACTGCCAATGGCCTATGACGCTGGACATGGATAATCAACTTTCACTTGACATGAACAGTAGAGAAAATAATACCTTATATAAATATCCAAAATCAGTTAATTAAACCTTATGTATCCTTATCACATCATTGGATATGTTTGCCTTAAGTTTAACCTGTGATTATGAAATGCCGGAGATTTAAATAAATTGAAGTGATCTGAGTATATGATAAGTAAACCTTTAAGCTACAGCCTTATATTTGTTTTATCTTTACCATGTTATCAGCCATTCAACTATCATCTCAACCACCATTAATTGGATTTAGAAATTCTGGAACTCAATAGGTATCTATATTATGTAAGGATAGCCCCTTGAGCTGTTTTTGAATGAAACAAAACAGGTGGTTCCATCCAAGGATTAATTTTATGAAAGTTGTGACAGTGCAAAGTTCAAGGTGCAAAGTGAAGGGTTTTTGTAAGTCTTGATTTACCACCCCTCCATCTAGATAGGGTAAAATTCCCTTTCCAGTGCAGAAATGACCCCCAGCCCTCAGTGGCCACTATGGTATACCTCAGTGACTTGGCAAATGTGGTTGATGAGAGGTAGGTAACTGACTTGCCCCTACAGGCCCTCCCCCATGCCCTCCCTTACCTCTTTTACCCAGTAAAAATAATTCTGAGTGTGCTGGGAGGTGGTTGAGGTCTGGGGCCTCTTTAAGAACTCTAAGGCTCATCCCACCTCTAAATCAGTTGCCCCATGTACATAGGGAAATGTAAAAATCTCCCCAAGTCTTTTCTATCATCAGGTAAGGTGGACCCAGTCACAAAAAGTAGAAAGATTATAGATCAAAACCTCAAACTGTTTGTTCCAATTAAAAATTATTTATATTATAAGTTGTGAGAGAGAATCAAAAATAACTATGATGAGGCCCCATCTGGAGAAAACCATGCAAAGTTAAATCAATCAGCCTGGATTATATTCCAACCCACCATCAAAACTTCTACAACCTGGTTCAAGGTTATGTCCCCTACTACCATTCCTCCCATACACCCAAAAACCTAGAGCGCAGGGTCCCAGACCCTGAAAAAGGATGCATCATCCCCTCTACCCCTTCCACCCATTCTACTATATAGGCAACCACCCTCCTTAGGGTAGGTTGCCATTTGAGTTTCTTCCCTTTTGGTTTATTATAATAATTAATCTGTGTTTGCGCTATATGTTGTGAAATCCACCCTCCACATTGCCTTGTTAGTTGTCCCCAAAGGTACCTGGTGGTATTTGCCATCATCTGTGAAAGAACTCCAGTTATCATCAAACAGGTGTTCCAATCCATGTACCCAACGTCACTCCTCACTTTCTGTGAGCTTGTGGATTACTATCTTCCAAATTACGTTTTTAAATCTGTAGCACACACCGCAGAAACCTGAAGCTGCCTCCTTTTCAGCCAATCTGCCCCATATAGGCCATGATCCGCTCATTTCATATTTAAAAACTATTTTTAATCTGCTTTAACATATTACTACCAAATTGTAAACCTTGGAAGGGTTGTTATTCTCCCTGCCTCTCCCACCCATGGGGTTGCTCCAGTAAGACCTATGGTTTCCCCTATTACAGTTGTTTGGTTTGTTGTAGGGGCTTTTGGTATGCCATTAGAGCAGATAACTTCTCAATAGATCCCTAAGGCATCTCATTTAAAATTAAATCAGTGTAGCTAAGACTTGGCATTTAAAGTTATCTACTGGACATTGTCAAACCCTACCAATATTAACAGCCTTCTTTAAATTAGCTGTCACCCTGACACTTTTAATCTTAGTTTACAAAAAAGTTATACAAGCATCAAAATCAATTGATAGAGTAGAAGGGTACAATTTCATACCTGTCAAAGCTGCATGAAAACTGAACCTCAGAGGTGCTTTAACATTTGAATTGGAGAGCGGAGGTAAAGGTTTTGTCATGGTGGGATGGGGTTGAACTGCAGTGATAGTGTGAGGATCAAGTTAGAGATGTAAGTAAACCCAGGTATTTGGCAAAGACGTCTAAATAGTCAAACATTGATAATCACCACCAAATATATGAAAATGGAATAGTTTTATATGGTTATGTCATCTAACAAGACAATATTTCTAAATAATAAGGCCTTACTTGTTAGTGTCACTACTATAATGTCCTAGAATATTGTTTGTGCTTGGGGGATTCATTCCAACCAAATTCTTGAACAATGGGGCTTCTAAATAGAATGAAGTATGCTGATGAAACTGAACCCATTATTAGCTATTCAAACTAACTGTCATTAAATTTCATAATGTAAAATTTATAAAAATTAAATTTATCTATTCAATTCTCTTGAATGCTAGTAACTTTCCAAAGTTGGTACCAATGTTTTTTGAAACACTTCCTTCAAAATTCTAGTATCATAAAAGCTCTATAAGGCACCCATTTGTTAAAACCTTAGACCTTGTCACAGGCATAAGGTAATAATCCTTAAACTGTTTCATCTTGAGGCTACACTCAATGGATGGAGAATGGGCAATGGTAGAGTTTGCCAATTTTTATTGATGGTGAAACTCTTGCCTATAAGCTTTACAAGCTTTAAATATTTTTAAGGAGTGATATTGATTTTTTACCTTTTTACACCTATAATTATGTCAGTAGATGTGACATCACCCTCTGATTTTAATTATGATATCACGTCAACCTGCAGGGAAGTGAGAAAATATTTTAATAAGCATTTATAATTTTATAGCTTCAAGATCTTCTTGAGTAGCCAGGGAACCAGCAGCTTGTGGATGATGGTTCAGATCCTTAACCAAATCCAGTGTATCTGGACAGTCTCTTGTATGGATTCAGCATGTGTCTCAGAGAAAAATATTTTTTCAAGCTACTAAGTACTCAAGGCAACGATTTCAACATTGTGAAGATATGATGTCATCTACTTCATATTCAGGAAGTCAATTAATAAGGTATGGGTCAGAAGTGAAAGGCATCAGCCCATCATAAGCAGCGAGGAGACTTTATTGTAAGGTGGCAAGTGTATAGAAAGCAGCAGAAAGGTATGCCTTGTAAAATACATGTCCCACCTTCGTTTTGATGCAACAGGGCTTTATTTTTTGGACCAAGCTTGAAAACCTTACCTTAATCATAATATCATTTACATCAACTGCTATCTGATCTTATAGTTGAAGCATTGATCCAACTCTGCACTTACCATCCACATTATCCTTACAGGCTTTAATGTCAGCATCAAAATTCTCTGAAATCCTAGAATGAGGTGCCTTTACAATTCTAGCAAGCTCAGAAGTTGCATTCACTTTAGTGTCTGCTAATAATTCTATATCAAGAATTAAATTGGCACTAAAATGGCAAAGCATGGCGAGTATCCAGTTGAAGAGTATTAAAGTTGTTATAGATATTTTGAGCTAGTAATTAATTTTGGGCTCAATATGATTGACCAGCTTAGCATTAGAAAAGGTATGTTTCTAAGCCTTAGTTGATGCATTCTGTATGTCCATTAAACTCAATATGGTAAGAAGTCAAGTAATAAAGATGGATTTTAGGATTCTACTTATGATCTCTTAATACCAAGACATAAACTGTGGACTTCTACGCTGAAGATTTCCAGTGAAACTCCATGCCTTGAAGATACATGTTATAGATTTTGAGCCATTTTCAAAACTATAATAAGGTAAAACGAGAGATAAACATTGTAACTTTGTAAAGAGATGCACAACTACCATGAAAGCATCATACCCATAAGAAACTGACAATTTTATCTTTAAAAACAACAGTACATGAAGTCCATGGCCCATTTGCACGCTATAGGGGGGCTAAAAGCCCTGTAATTCCAAGTCTGCTAGGATTTATTTGATTACAATTTAAGCACTTCATAGAAGATTTGGTTACTTATATTGCAACTACCCCCCAACTATATAGTCACCAAATCAATTCCAAGGTTTTTTCTCTTCCCTGAGTGGCCCACAGTAGGCATGGCATGATGTGCAACAATAATTTCCGCATGTATTTTCCAAAGGCATTTAATATAGCCATTGATTAGAGACTACATTTTCTTGCAAAGTGGTACTCATAAGAAATATTCCCAGGTTGCATTACAAAACTGCCATCTATGTGATATCTCTATAGATATTGTCTGTGCAGAAACCACTTTCTGATATAATGAGTCATTCTTCATAGGACCCAAGGTGGCTATTGCAAGGTTCTTTTCCAATGGTGAGGGTACATTTTAGACATAACTTGGGTTGGCTGAATAAACCATTTTGTGTTGAATTCTGCCACTTCTTTTTAATCAGGTTGTAAGGCAGGGTTGCAACTCAGTGCATCATCTATATAGCTTTTACTTCTTTTATAAAAGGGTATGAAGGGGAATTCTTGTCTAAAGTTTTGTGCTAGTGTGATTGGCGTGAAGTTATCACCCTTGAGGAACAGTAATAAAGAAGGGCTTAATGATTTTCTTGAACAATAAATGGATGTCAATAACTATGAAAATGATGACGTTTATAATGGATTAATTTACAAACTGCTAGAAGCTCCTTGTCATGAATGGCATAAATAAGTTGCTCCATAGATATTTTAGAATAAATTAGTATACCAGATGATCAAGAACATCATCAGCCACTTTGAGTAGTGCAACACTAATAAAAAATTTGAAGCTTCCATAAAGTAAAATTAATTATTTGAGTTGACATGATAGAGCACAAATGTTGTTTATCAAGCACCCTTTACCACTTGAAAAGGAGATTCTAAAGTTGAGTTCCACTAAAGGGGTTTCTTTACAATATCAGTATATAAAATCTGCTACATCTGATATAATACAAGTTAACTTCTTAAAAAGTAAAAGTCCCCAAGAATTCTTAACACTTTAATAATTGTAGAGGCTGTTGGGATTTCATAGTAGGTTTGAAGCCTCAACCTTAGGATTTTTATGCAAATATTTTCATGAAAAATTTAGTCTAACTTTCTTTATATTTATTTATTGATCAATGCTTTAATGAACTTAGGCCCAAAATTATTGATAACAATAAAAGTAGAAATAAATAATTTATAGCGCAAAAATCCTCATTGAACAGATCCTGGATGACTTACCATTAAGTGCTTCACTAGCCAGTAGGAACTAAGGCTTTATTTCAACCTTTCATCACCTTATCTCTAACCCTATTTTACCTATTATACCCTTTTATCTATTTAGTAAGGTTCCTTTATAAAAGGTCTAGAATAGTAAATCCATCCCTTTTTACACTGATTCCTTCCTGAACTCAAGACTAAGCTAACTTGAAAAAATGGAAGATCTTGCTGATCCCAAGAGTTGATAGCTGCGCTGAGAGAATACACCTTGAAGACTATATATACCCCTGATTCTATTGAATAAAACACTCCTGATTTAGTTTCTTGTGTCAATTTATGACAAAATGTTTATTATTACTAAGAAAAGGGATATTCCTGCTAAGAATAGCCAAAGTGATAATAACGTTACTGACAAAATATTCCAATAGGAAACCGCTGATGCTAATTAAACTAATAATTGTCTGGCTTTGAAGGACTTTGGCCAAAAAATCTCAAAATCCCAAAACTGGTTCTTTCTTCTAAGTGCTTTTAAAGCTACCAAGCAAAGACATAATTTTTCAAATATTGAATCATTCCGCCAATAATAAGAGATAAGTGCACACCAAAGGGTCCACTCCAAAAAACAAAACAGAATGATAAAGAATAGGAAGAAGCCCTTTTACCTTGTGTATATGAGTCATACCTATTGCTGGTAGTTTGACTGAGCTCAACCCTACCTGGATGTTACAAATGCCATAGATTGTTTCAGCCATGGACTATTGGGATGATGAAAACAGAAATGGAAGAAGGTAGATGTGAGATAAATGGATACACAATGTGCGCTATTTTAAAAAAAAGCTTGAGATAGTCAAGGATTATGCTAAATGCCACCAAAAAAAATTCAGGGGCTGATAATAAACCTAAAAATAACAAAGTGGCAGAGAGAGAAGTAGATATTATATATGATACTATGTATTGTGTTCCGTTTATTCAGATGCTGGAGAAATTCTTGAAAGAGTGCCGCCAAAATTTACCCACCTGTCCCTGAAAACCTGGGACAAGTTACTAAAACTTGGTTTATCACAGCCAGAAAATTGGAAGCCGCTGCCAAAGATAAATCATATCAAAAATAGTGGCAACAATATTAAATCACCATGTTTTGAAGCTCCTTTCTATTTTGGAAATAAAACAGCCATCCCAAGTACCTCGCTGCCCTCTCTATTTCCTTGAACTAACAATTTCATTGTTTTAAAGTTGAAACCACCAACTAGAATGATTTAGCTCTTCTCCACTTCCTTGCACCAAAGTTCCTTGATGTTCATATTCCAAAGTTGGAGCAGACGCCCCATCTGCCTCAGCGTCCTTTCTGGTTCCCTCCACCAAAGCTAAAGTTTAACCAGAAAAATTTTAAGTTTAAATTAGTGGCCAAGATGACACCTCACAACAATAGAAATTTTGCTGTTTAACCAGATGAATACTTAACCACTTTGTTTCCTGACACTGAGGCTTACAGTTGATCAAATGGGCCAGCCAAACCTAATGCTCAGCGCTAAATTTTTTTTTCCTCTGCAGAGGCTAATGGAAATCTCCACAATTCACTCAGGCCAGATGAGCCAAGTGTCTAAAGACCAAATTGCCCTCTCTTACCAATTCAATTTTACTAACAATTTTATTTACTTTAAATTTTAAATTTTAAATTTTATTTGAGGTGGGCTGACCTGAGGACAATACCGCACCAATGAGGAGAAGTAAAGAAAATGGGAAAGGAGGATAAAACCTGGAAAACCTCCATGTGCAGCATATGATAGGCCAGGAACTCCATGGACCACCTTTGCTATTTGCTATCTCAGTTTGGGGCAATGGTGCACAATGCCAACACAGTCATAATTGTCCCCTACCCAAAGTTCCTGTACCAGAATCAAACTTGGGGAGGCAGCGGTAGAGGTCCCTATTCTACCACTGGGGTATCCTCCCCTAACAATTTTATTTATTATTAGTATTAATGTATTACATATACTTTAGGTATTTCTAGTAATGTTAGAGAATTAAAATTTTATGATGAAAGTCAATATAATCTAAGAATTTTAAGAAGATTCTATCTGACCGCCTTTTCTAAATTAAGCAAAGCTCTTCTCCAAATCTGTTACCCTTAATATGTTGGTCAACGCGGGCAACCAAACTATCCATTTTCTATCTAGATGGTTTATCCATTATTTCCACGATTTTCTGTATAATGACTGATCCTGGCGCCAGAACCATTTATGAACCGCCCAACTACCATTTCAAATTCATACAAGGCCAAAATCATAATCCTCACCTTTAACATGTCAACCGGCCAAACAACTAAAATACTTCCCTTTCATTTTTTTACTTTCTCCCTTAAATCATTTCATTCCAATAACCTTAATATTGTGCAAGATATTCTAGCTGAACTGGCAGCAAGATATCAAAACCTACCCAGTAAAAAACTGCCAATTAAAATAAGCTTGGACCTTGAGTTTTTAGACGGTCAGGCCAATTTACAAAATCTAAATGCTTAACCACAAACAGCTTCTGCCATTTTAATTGTAAAATCGAAATACCCAATCTAAAACTTTATGTTATGGCCTAGCCTCATGTTACCAAGCCTTCCCTTCCCTCAAACTCATCCTCAAAGTTCTTGAAGGGGATGCTGAAGTTACTCCATGCAACAGATTGCATCCTCCATCCCTGTAGAATTTTTTGGGTTTAATTGCTGGGTCAATTGAAGATATCCATACGGCTGCTTTATGCAGCTTTGTTGTCACTTTCACATACACCCTCCATAATTCATCGTTGCTCCTGTTCTCTAGAAGTGACATAAAGATGACTTAATTCCTATGTCCTATGTCTATCTTGGAACCTCAAGTTGGTCCCATTAACTGTCTTGGAAAGAACATATGCACCTTTGAGAATATCAACGCCAAACTCTACTTTGGAACTAAGCCTAAATTGAATGCCTTATCTCCTTATAACCAGCCCTTCTATCCCAACGTGAGACTAAAGCTGCCATTTCTAAGCTGGGGAAACTAATCAAAACCTCATGATCACCACCTCATCAAGATCAAACCTTTTGAGGCAAATTAAATATATCCATGAGATGGTCTGCCACACCATTAATTTCTTATATATCATGAGATTAAAAACCAACTCTTAAACACCAGGACAATACCTAGCCCAACTACCTTGGATTATCACATCCACCAATTCTGGAAACTTGGGACCCTAGCAAGGCTGGCTGACCCTGGCAAAATTATTACAACCCCTAGTCAAGGCTTGGAGGCAGCAGTGTCAGGATTTGCCCTAATAGGTATAAAACCTCAGCCTTAAGCTTTTAAACGCAAATATATATTTAGGCAATCTTGGAACATAGTTTTTTCAAATTATTTATTTATTGATTATTTAATAGGCTGATGTCCCATATCTATTATTGATACCAATATAAATATTATCAGACAATTCATAACGTTGAAATGCCTCATTAAATGGATCATGGATGCTCACTATTCAATGCTATACTAACTGGTAGGAGCCAAGGTTTTATTTTAGCCTTGCCACGCTTTATCCCTAACTTGACTTTAACTATTCTACCCTTCTAGTTATTTTTAAAATTACTTTATAAAAAGTTTAGAATAGTAAATCCTTATCCTTTTAAGATAATTCCTTCATTAATTTGAGACAAAGATGACTTAAAAACGTGGAAGATTTTGCTGATCCCAAGGGTTGATAACCATCATGAGAGCATAATCACTTGAAGACTAAAAATAACTCTGATTATTTATTAAATAAAAACGCTTGATTAAATTTTCTTGTGTTAATATATGCAATGTGCTTATTATTGCATTAAAAATGAATATTCACGCTAAGGAGAGCCAAAGTGCTATAATTTTTAATGATGAAATGCTCCAATATCAAGCTTCTGGAGCTAGTTTGATTAATAATAATATGACCTTTCAAGGAATTATTGGAATTTTTGTTATATTCAAAGTTTGAGTCCTTTAAAGGTTACACAAATATAGTTGTTATGGCTCTAGAGATATCTCCTAGTAGACTCCTGTTATTAGGTCAGATCTCTAGATTATTAAGCTGAATTTATAAAAGTAAATCTCTGCTAAAAAGCAGGCATACCTCTAGTTAAACTAGGTAAAACCAATGCTATGAGCAAAAAGGTCCTTTATTTATTATAATCCAGGGATTTTTATTGCTTAGATGAAAGTATGAGATTAAGTTGGGTATAAGGATTTCCAAACCAATTTAGCAGATTATGGTGGATCCTGGTTGACATGATCTTTTCTCAATTGACATCATAGATTAAGATAATCTCTAAATGAGAAAATCTTCAGCAGCTAATCTGGTGGATTCTGGTGGGATGTAAGATGTCAGCTGCTCGCCTTGATGTTCATCAGTCGTTGAAATTTGGTAGCTTCTGCAACAGAAGAACTTCATTGATCAGGTTGCAGATTGTCCAACGTTTGAATTTAGTCCAAAGCAACCTGAATGCCCACATTCTTGACAATGCCCCCTCAAGCTCTTGCCGTAAAGAGACATAGCTTTATAAAAATCTAGCGTGGACTCAATCTACAATGCAACTATTTGACAGAGTCAATTTAGTACTCCAATCCTTAATGGTAAATCACCTGATATGTTCTTGACTTTAGAATATCAAGTTTGTGCACCTGACTTTCTGACTAGTGGTGGAATAAGACAAGATCACCTAGATCATACTCAGGAAAAACCAGTTTCTAGGAGTTGATTTACCTACCTCTCATATACTGAAAGTCCCCATAGACTTGGCAGCTAAAGTTTTTAATCACAAAATTTATCCACTAGCCTTTGCATTGCTAACTCAGCTGTTTCTAGCGTAGATGTTTCCAGTATGGGTTGAACACTTGAGGGCAAGATTGTCTCTAATCCATATAGAGCTCAGAAAGATAAAATATGAATAACTTGATGGTAAGTCACGTGGTATGCCAATAGAGCCACCAGAAGGTATTTGTTCCACTGAGATGGGTCAGATTGTGCCATCCTGAAGAGTATGGCAATTGAAGTTCTATTCGTTTATTTAACTGCTCCATTGGTAGTGGGACGATATGAGGCAGTAAATGAGGGATAATTGAACATCAACAAATTAAAGTTAATAATTACTTAAGGTTTAAAGTTGATGCCATTACCGGATAAAAGTACCTTTGGGCTACCATGGTGGGTGAAGACATGTTAAGGTAAACAAGAAGCAGTTGCTTTAGAAGTGGGAGAAACAACTGAGACGGCCTCAACCCACTTATTGAAGAGATTTTCCACTAGTATGATATACTGATGGCTGTACATAGCCATAGGTAGAGAACCAACAACATCAATACTGACAGTAGCAAATGGGGAGGTAGGACCCACGACCTGGTGTTGACACGTTAAATTGAAAGGGTTCTGGCTAGCACAATAAGAAAAGACTTGATGAAGTCTTGGATCAACTCAATCATCCCTTTCCAGTAACATTGCTCTCACAGCCACTAGTTAATTTTTCGTATGGCGCCATAGCCTACAGTCAAATGGCCCTTAAGGTCAATTTTTGTCCTAGATGATAGGCAGGCATATGGTTCCAAGGGGTTTAAACCTGTTTGTATAATAATCTGTCTTTTATTTGAGTCTGCTTGGTAATCTTCTTCAATTGTTGCTGAACCTCAGGAGTCTCTTGGATTTATTCCTCAGGTACCAAATAAATTTGTAAATTCAATCTTACTCAGAGGCATATAGAGTCAATATGATTATGCGTGATAATCCGTCAGATTTTTGATGTACAATTCTGGCATGATGAACAATGGAAAAGTCATACTTTGGAGTTTGAGTGCCCAGTGCGTCAAACATCCATCTGGATCCTTCCTTTGTTGCAGACACCACAGTTAGGCATGATCTGTAACCTCTGAAAAATGGTTTCCATATAGGAAAGGACATAAACGATTAATGGTAAGTAAGGCAGCTAGACATTCAAATTTAATAATAGTGTAATTTCTCTCCGCCAGAGTTAGTGTTTTACTGAAATACGCTATAGGGTTGTCAACTTTATTTGCATCAAGTTGTGCCAGAATGGCCCTGACAGCCATATAGCTGGCGTCAGTAATAAAATAAACGATTTATAAAATTTGGATGTACTAATACAGGAGCAGTCTTGAGAACTTTCCTCAGGACTTCAAACGCCTATTGTTGAGTTGTTTCCCATTGTAATGAAACCTTCTTATGAAGAACATACATCAGCAGTTCAGAAAGCTCAGCAATGTGGGGATAAACTGTTGATATTAGCTGACCATCCTAAGGAAGACCTGAATTTCGCTTAAGCAGGATGGTTGTTTCATTCTCTCAATTGCAACCACCTTGTCTGGCAATGGTGAGATACCTTCTTGGGTAACTTTATGCACAAAAAAAACCACGGCAGTTTTTAAGAACTGGCATTTGGCTGATTTTAGATTCAGCACCACAGAACAAAGACGTTAAAACACTTTCTTCAAGTGAGCGAGATGTTTGTTGAAAGTTGGTAGTAAATGGTCACATTATTGAGGTAAACTAACATGCTTGATATCTTCAAATCCCCTAAAAAGCCATTCATTGCCCTTTGGAACGTAGTAGGGCGTTGCACAGTCCTTGAGGTATGCTCTTAGGCTTAAATAAACCCTCACTTGTTATGAGGGCGCATTTCTCTAATAATCCAGCGCAAGCTTGATCTTCCAGCAGCCGCTAGAAAGATCCATTACAGAGAAGAATTGAGAACCAAATAGGAGGTAAAGATAATCATAAATTCATGGTAGCGGATAGCTGTCCTTTAAAGTAAGGTCATTTAACCTGTGGTAATCCATTACCACCCAATGCCCCTATCCTTTTGTTTTGTATAATCAGCAATAGTGAGGCCCATGGACTTTACAAGGATTTAATTAATATAGCGTCCAGAAGTTGATTTAGTAACTTCACCACCTGCGCTTCTTTGACATTAGATTTCTGTTAGTGTCAAGCACGGATTGGAGGAGAATGTCAGGCAAACAGCAAGTTATTTTTAGACTGGCCTGCCAGCCTAAGTGCTGAAGCACCCAAATGACAAACCTGAATGCCAGTGGCACTGCTTCTGGTATGACGGTTATGGAACTAGGAAGGAGTTCTGCCAAAAAGGTTACATGAGCTATAATCATGTATTAACACCTAGCAAAGTACCAGATGGACATGGCCATAAAACCCTGAGGTTTGCTGGAATACCAGAGGAAAGTGAGGTTTAGTCTTAAGCATAAGAACTTAAATCAGATATGGGGGTTTTTACTGGAAAGATAAATAAAGAAGATTGACCAACAAATTTTTTTCAATGCAATGAAGCTGATTAAATAGTGTTCAATTGGTAATGGGTCAAAGCAGGGATGGATCCCTCAAATTTTACTTAACCTGGCAATTTTTGGGGGTGGGGGCAGATAATTTCAATTGGGACTGACATCAAAGGATTCAGCGAAAGGCTGAGTTGCTATTGGTTTGACTTCAAACACCTGAACTCAGGCTCAACTGCATTTTCATTGGTTGGCATGACAGCATCTGACCTGATTATCATTGGGAATTCCTCAATGCCACCCCGCATATGAGTGGTCCCAATTGGTTGGAAATGGGTTTGTGATGCATAACCCACCCATGCCCAGTCACTGAGGCATTTGTTCAGTCAAATGAGTTACATCAGCCACAACTCCCAATTCATCAGATAGGGGTTTCAAATTTTCTACGATAGTTCCCAAAGATACCATCTGTACATCGGGGATCATCCCCAATGATATAGAGGGGTACTTGGCATCAACTATCATACTGCTGGCTGTGTCAAAACTGTTGGTGATTCCAGCTGATAATTCAATACTTGTCCCTTTTTGACTATATATTTTCTGATTGTTCAGATTTATTCCCATTGGTTTTAGACCCTTTGACTTTGATTTGATAACCTTGGCGCAGATTTCCTCAATTTGGCGGAATAGTTTGGCTGAGGTGAGCGGGTACTGTGAGAGAAATCTTAAGAGAAAGGCTGTTACCCAGCGCTTGTCTACCACATGGGCGAGGTCTCCCTGGGTGATGAGGGGTACAGCTGCCCTCTTAGGACCCTTCTTGTTCAGGAATGGAAAAATCGCCAGATCTATGCAAAGGGGACGTTCCCCTGGACTTACATTACCCTTTCCTTTTGCTAAAGGAAGGGCACCACCACCAGGAAACTGCGTAAGGGCTATATTTTTGTGCACCTTGGGCAGCCTGATAACCATCAAAATTACAACTTTTGGGGGGATGAGGAGCTTCCATATGGGACTCATGGAACGTCTCAACTAGTTCCATGCAATTTGCACAATCATGAGCCTTGACCCAACTGTTCTCATAGGATGGATAGCCATTCCACGTGACGAAATATTGAACTGAATGCTGTGATTTGTGGGACACTAAGATGTTTACAACCTCATATTCTTCTGCATCATCGATCACTATTGGCTCCAGATTGGCGGGAACGGTCCCCTTGAATGGGGACAACTGAGATATGTGGAAGACAGGGTGCAGTTTCCAATGAGCTGGCAGCTTTAACCGGAAAGCACCACTGCCCAAGTCTTCCTACACCAGTTGGGGACCTGAACGTTTGCTTGAAAACTTCCAGGAAGATACCTGCATCTGCAAATGGCGCGTATCCAACACAACTTATGAGCACACCGCTATATCATGGCCAGGAAGCCGTTTTCAATCCACAAACTGTTTATAATCATCGATAGCCTTTGGGAATGCTCCTGCACTAAGGACTGGGTAGACCAAATGTGCTCAACGTGATCTGTGGCAGCAGGGACCTCTGGATGCAGACAGGGACTGACCAAAAATAAGGAATTATACCCCAACGTTGCTTCATAGGGAGAAAACCACGTAGAGGCGTGAGTTCCATTATTATAGGCAAATTGGGTGATGGGGAGGTCATTGGACCAGGTAACTTATGCGGCCACCGCCTAACAATGCAAAGACTGTTCCAAAATTTGGTTAAACTGCTTGGTTTGTCAGTTGGACTGGGGATGATACACAGTGGAACATCAGGGGGTAATTTTCAATATGGATAAAAGATCATTCCAGAAATGCGCTGTAAACTGGGGCCCACAGTCACTAACGGTCTCCTGTGGGAGACCAAACATAGAGAACACATGGCGTATTAAGAGATGAGTGGTTTCTTCCAACGTAATCATGGAAGAGCATGGGATAAATAAGGAGAATTTAGTATTCTGATTGAACACCACCATCACCGCTATAAATCCATTGAAACATTGAAGTTCAACAATAAAATCCACGGACACCAATGTCCATGGACATTACGCCTGTTGTAAAGGGTGGAAAAGAGCCTCCCTCCCTGATTGATCCAACTTGGATCATGTGCAAGTAATACAATTGACAATCCAGGATGGTACCTCCTTTGATAAACCCGCCCAATTAAAGTCCGTTTGATCAACTCGATATATTTCTTATTACCTGGATGGCCAATTGTGGGAGGGTCATGATATGCTCAAAACATCTCAGCTCTGAAGGGAGGGGGACTCAAACATGCGACCAAAAATAAATGAGACCCTCCACCAGTGAATACAGGGAATTTTTGTGAGTTTGAAGGGACAAATGGTCTAATAACTCCACTCCTTTGGGGTAGGTCATCTGAGCTGACAAAACCTGTGAAATAAGAGGAGCATCAGGAGCTAAATCTACTGAGGCAACCATGGGTGGGACAATAGATAAAATTTGGGTGGTGGGGATCACGGTAACCAGGTCCACTTTCTCTGAGTCCATGGGGCAATATGATGGGTTGTGGCTAAGGAAGTCGGGGGAGAACATTTAATGCTCCTTTCACAAATTTGTATTTAAAATTGAATCTGCATAAATACTGATAAGTATGAGCCTGCCTATGTGCCAATTTTTGTGGTTTGCAGAAATATATAAGCGCTTGGTGGTCCATATGCACGGTTAAATTTTGCTGGGCACCCTGTAACAGGTACCGCCAATGAGTCAACGTCCAGCTACAGCTGCCAATTCCTTATTGTAAATGGTCCATGATTGCTCAGTAGAGAAATTTTTTTGGGAAAAGTAGGTGACCAGATGTTCTACACCATCATGCTTCTGGAGCAGAACTGCCACAACTGCTACTGATGAAGCATCACATGTGATGATATATGGTTTAGAGGGGTCCACGTGTTTTATAATAGGGGGTGATAAGAACTCCTCTTTAATTGACTTGAACGCCTGCTGGCACTCGGTTGTTTAATGAAAAGGTACATTCTTACCCATGAGGGGGTTAAGTGGAGTGTCTAACTGGGAAAGGGCTGGGGAAAATTTCTTCAGGAAAATAATGGTGCCCAAGAAACTTCTTAGTTGTTTCAGGTTGTTGGAGTTGGCCATTTATGGATGGCGTCCAACTTTTTTTAAGGAATTGCATAACCATCTTTTAGGACCAGGTTCCCAAGAAAGGTACCTTCCTCTTTATAAAACTCACATTTTAAAGGCTTGACGAACATGCCCGCCTTGTGCAAAGCAGCCATGACTGCTTCCAAGTCTTTAGCGTGTTGTTTGGGAGTTGGGGAATGAACCAAGATGTCATCAATATATACAACTGCGAATGTAAATCAGAGGTGTCCCAGCACACTATTGATCATTCTTTATAATGTGGCTGGTGCGTTCTTCAACCTGAAGGGCATTATGCGGAATTGAAATATACCTCATTTTGTACAAATCACTGTAAGCCATTCTTGACCTTCCATTACCCATATTTGGTTAAAAGCATTAATGAGATCAGGGTTGAAGAACACTCAAGACTTTGTGATCACTTGACTGATAGTTTGCTCCAGGGGTAAAGGGTAGGGATCGCTCACTGTAATTTTATTTGGGTGTCCATAATCCATGCAGGGACGGAGGGAACCATCAGCCTTCTTGGCAAAAACGACGGGAGAGGCAATTGGTGAATTCCCTTTAAACTTACCCTTTCTTAAGAATATTGTCTAATCAGGTGTTAAGAGCAGCCTCCTTCTCCGCTGTGTGTGGATACAAAAGACAGTTGATGTTTACCAACTGCACTGTTGTTCGAAATCCTAAGTCAAATTTAGTGTGAGAGGGAAGATGGTCCACCTTCTCAGAATTAAAGATACTTTGATAGCACAACAATTCTTTGGGAAAATCAGATGGAAGGCCTTCAGGGGAAACTAGAGAAGTGATGGAGATACAGCCTTAAGTTTCCTTAAGTGTATTAACTAAAGGAAATTCTCATTCTTTTTGATCATTGACAAATGACACATATTTGGCTCCAGGTGAATCTTAGAATGTTTCCAGCACCACCATCCCACCCTAAGTTAATCAGAAACACCAAGTTTGCCATTGCTGAGAACCAATTGCAAAAGATAAACTGAATGTACTGAGAAAGAAACTGGCCAGTAGACTAGATATGAAGTCTGGGAGGCTGAAGAAGCAACCATAACCAAAGAACCTTGTAAAGATTTATAGGTTTGATTATTATCAGCCAATAACCCCTACAGACTTATTACTTGCACAGGTTCGGTTTTTGTGCAATTTGTCCATGTTGTATAGTTGTTGATATAATTATTTGGTAATAGTATGATGACTATTATCCATAGTTGAATGAAAACTTAGATATCAGCCCAACGCTCATCCAGTATTTCCTCTAAAAATACTTGTGATGTCTCAAAATAAGGATTCGTTCCCTCATACCAACTAACCCAATCTTCTCTTAGATTCCCCTTGATGGTTTCTCCAGTTCAACACACAGTCAGCATCAATCCCCAATTTGATTCCACTTCTTCTCTGGATCTCTGCTCAGATCCTTACTCTTTTCCTTAAAGAGTCTCCCAATTATTGCACAAAGCAATAATATATCTGAGAAAAATAGGACATATGAATGCTGATAAAGTTACTAAGCTAGTAAATCTACTATATACTTTGTACTACTTAAAACTATATTCTGGATAAAAACTATATCTTTATTGGTGGATTCTAGGGAATTTATAGTGGGGGATGGGCACCCAACCCTCAGTTGACACATCTTTAATGAAACGACAGCTGTTGCCATTGAATCACTCATCCTCATCTCAGCAGTGATGGTCTTCCCCATCTTAGCTAGGATTCTGTCATTGGACATCCTTGAAACATAAAATGGAAAGAGTTGGAAAACGTGTCCCTAACGTTTTCCTTTCAATCCAAGCAAACCAACCATATTTGGCAAGCGACCTGCTTAGTTAATGGGACTTGTTACCATAAAGGCAGGTCATGAACCAACTGATTGATTTGCTCATTTCAGGAAGCATCACTCGCCTCACAACTTACTCCTTACATTCCAAATCATTTGGTGATGAAACCTGACTGATCAAAATTGGTACAACTGATAATTAATACCTATCAGATGCCCCTATTTCATTGGCAACCCTGCCCGATGAGATCTTAAGCATTTGTCCGGATTGATCCCTGACAGAACCAACCAGACGAATATCCTAAAATCCCCCAAACATAGTTACTCTGAAATTCGGGCCAACCAAATGTCTAATTCACCTCACATTAGGGAATTATCCCTTAGTGATTCCTGGTAATCTATCCAGCTGGGAATATGGGCAAAAATCTCAACACATCCCCCATATTGCCTAGATTTCCAGCAAGAAAAGGACTGGGGTAGGAGAACACCACTTTAGACACTCAGTCAATTACTTCATTTGCTCAAGTAGAGTAAGATCACCGGTACTCAACACTGCTCAGGACAACCTTTAGCATGCGGCTCTCTTTCTCTTCCTCCTTGCTACTGCCTACTTAGAGCATGGTACCCATGATATACTGTTGTGCGGGGCTGATTGATTTACTCATGACAATATTATTCCTGGGATCTGGTTTTCCCCCCGTCAGGGCATATGACCCACTGTCATATTCAGAGTTCTTGGTCCGGCATCCTTAAATTCCTGATTTTCTCCTCATCCTTGACAGGAGACTCTTGCCATCTATGTTCATTTTGCGGCCCATTTAAGAATGCTCATTTATGTATGCCCTTGTTATTTTCTTCTCATAACCTCTTGGCTTATATCATTCTAAATTCTTCTATGGAGAACTTATCCCATTAATTTTAAGAATCATTTATCTGAAATTGGATTTTAACTGATTGTAGAGTGCATAATGTTGACTATTATATAAGTCCAACATCCCCCTCTCATCCAGCACATATGTCAAATTCCAAGTTGCGGTACCTACAGCTGCTCAACAGTTTGTCTGATCAAGATCTTTAGCTCTTCCAGCAGATGAGTCAGGCTGCATGACGGAACCTCTTCAATGGTCCTTCCAGGACTCATACGCCTAGTCTGACACCAGTGGTTAGTCCTTCTGTGGAAACACCAGAAATGGTAACCAACCCTTCGTAAACCAGGATAGCAATTGTTTCAAATGACTTACAGCTGATTCTCCTTCTGTAGTTGATTCCAGAGTTAGATTTTGAAACTCTCCTGCATTCAGCTCCTTTTGCAGATGTGCTGAACATCATTGTGGATGCTCCTGAAATAATGCCCTTTACTCTTGATTGTTCCTTTCTGGCTGGGTTAGACTTTCTTCTTGAGTTCCTCTTCTAACTCAGACAGTATTACAAGCCAGCTGTCTTGGACACTGAACTCACCATCAGCAACAGCATTCATTTCAAACTCCCCTATGCAGAATTAAGGGCCCTGGTCACTGAGGCTTTATCCATAGTGCTGATTCCATCTGATCTTGAGAACATCATATATTGGGATATTGCTGCTTATGCTCTTTGCTTTGCCAGCCAAGTTCTTCAAAGTTGGGCCACAAAGCTTCCAGCCTCTCCCAGCTTTCATTGCTCCTTCTACTTCAGCTTCCAAGAAGCTTGTAGTCATTGATTGCAGGATGCCATTCGTTCCTTGCATGAATATCTCATTTCCAGCGCTTCCCATCAGTATCTTCCGCTGATGGCTTTAATAGGGGGCATGATTCAGCAACCCCTGTCTAGCATCCCTTTTTTGCTACCAGCCCATATGTCCAGTGTTCTTAAAAAGCCCATTGGCAAGAGCTCAATCCTAATCTTCCAGCTCCAGTACCATATCAGGATAACTCAGGGTTATTTTCTGACTTCCTCTTTCTGTACTGTTGCTTCCCTCCCCGCTCTGGGGTTTTGCGTTTGGATTCTTATGACATCTCGATTTCCCTTCCCCTAGTTGCTTTCTTTCTGGGATCTTCATCCGCTCAACAAACTTGGTTATGTGTAGGTCTAGCCCTCACTAGCATCCGAGCTCACATAGGTTTCAATGGGGTTATTCATTCCTACAGTAGACCCATCCTCCCTCCCCCAAGAGGTGACATAGGTGGAATCATCCTCAAATCAAGGGTAATCAATAAAAAATAAAAATTATAAAAATATATCAGTTTTTATGTAGTTTTATAATAAATTTTTCTCCAATAATTTATCAATATTTTATTTTTTTCCCATAGGACTTGACCTTGTTTTGGTTCAGCGGTCCATCTTTTTTTATTTTTCCCCCAAAACTGGATCCTAAGTATTCTTAGACCTACCAATATCTATGGTTAAGAGGTCCTTATTTTTGAAATTGATCTGATCACTAGGACAAAACCAACATAATAGTTCAGTGGTCCTTTGGTAACTCTTTTTTTGTATTTTTCATTGATCCATCGCTTCAAATACTTAGAATGGACTCAATTTACTACTCTTACATCCAAGAGGTTCTTGATGGACTAGGCGTCTGTCACCATCTTGGTGATAATCTCAAATGGACCCAACCACAACGCATCCAGTTTGTTTCTTCTCCTGAAACCATGCGTATTGCAATAGATAACTCTTTTGCCATTTCAATATTCTGATAAGGCGGTTGGTTCTTATCATCCATCAATACTGCTCATACCCTTTTTTAAAGTTGTATCAAATTCTTGCAATTGCATTTTGATCAGGATATTTGTCAATCAGTTCAGGTACTGCTTGGCACTCATCCCTGATGTTGGCTCCACCAGAGAACTTAAAATAAGCAGCAACGCGGCCTTCCTCCCATATAGTAATTCAAACGGCGTTTTTACCATCGCCATATGATGACTGATATTATAGGTGAACGTCACCAAACTCAAGTATGTTCCCCATGCAGAAGTTCTTCCTGCGACCAGCTTCCTTAGCGTCATGGCCAGCGTTCCAGTCACTTGTTCTACCAGTCCATTTGTCTCCAGCTAATAGGGTACAGACACAACTCCTCAGACCCCACTATCTCACTCAACTGCAGGATCACATGAGACATAAAGTTTGACCCATTGTTTCTAAGAAGGACCTGTGGGCATCCATGTTGGTATACTACTTGATCCAGGATGAACTTCACGGTGCTGGTAGTGTCCACTTTCACCAGGGCCTTAATCTTGACCCATCTCATGAGATGGTCGATCACAACTATTATGTACTTGACTCCTCCTGTGCTCATCATCAGCGGTCCCATCACGTTGATGGACACCATATGCTAGGCAAATCCAGGGTGGACTAGTCAGTATCCAGTTGTATTTTTATGTGGCTTGTGCAACTGGCACTCCAAACAACAAGCTATATAGTCAGCAACATCATAGTTGATTATCTCCCAGTAGTACTGGTGAATATGGTTGGTCATTTTTCTCAGGCCTCCATGCCTGACAACCTTATGAGCGGCTTGAACAATAGCTGCTCTTTCCAATAGCTTTGAGAATAGTAACCACTTCCTGTTAATTGTCTTAAACACTTTTCCATCCATGGTATTGGTGTTTCCTATTACTTTTCAAAGCGCACCTTGTATTTCTCAGGGCTCATTCCCAATTTCTCCATCGACCATTCTCTGGAATAACTTATCCGCCTGGTGGTATACTATCTGGACTATTAGTAACTGCGATAAGCCATCCACATTCTGGTGAGAAGCCCCCGCTTGGTGGACAATCTTATAATTGTAAGCCTATAGCTTCAATGCCCATTAGGCCAGTCGTCTTTCTGGTTACTCAAATTATAAAGCCAATACAACAAGGAGTGGTCCATCACCACTTTGAGGTGCATTCCGTGGATGTACACCTGAAACTGATTACAGGCGTAAATGACTGCAAGGCATTCCCACTCTTTTACAGTGTAGTTCCTCTCAGTGGCTGAGAGTGTCCGGCTTACATATGCCACTGGATGTTTGTCCCCAAGTTCATCTACTTGGCTTAATACAGCGTTGATTGCTGTCAATGAAGCATTGGTTTTTATAATAAATTCTTGATCAAAATTTTAATATTTCAAAATCGAAGACTCTATTAGATAATGGCGTAACTCATCAAAGTATTTCTGCACTTCTTCATTCCATATGAATCCTTTCTTTGGATCCTTCAACAGATGGAATAAGGGCTTGGCGATTCTGGAAAAATCCCAAATAAATCTTCTATAGTATCCGACCATTCTAAGGAACACTTAAATATCTCAGACACTCTTCAGCACAGCCATTCAATCTATGGCTTCGATCTTCTGGTTCTCTTGGCAACCCATGCCAGAAATCACATTTCATCATAGGTCCGAAAATCATGGACCATAAAAATTGATACTTAAGATTTTATATTTTTATATGTTTTTTGTATTTTTCTTTTACAATGGGACTTGTAACCTACAAAAAGGTTCAGAGTCCTTCTTTTCTCCTTTATCCAAACTGGGACCTAGGTACACTCTGACCTACCAGTTATCATGGTTCAAAATCTTATCCTCTACAGATCTAATCATCTATTTGGTTCAGTGGTCTTTTCTAGGACTTGACCAAAATCTTAGGACATAACCATTTAATGTTCAGAAGTCCACTGGGAACGTTGCACTTATTTTCTCTTAGGTCCAATACTTCCAATTTTTTAGTATTGACCTTTCTTCCCTATACGACCAGCAGCGCTGTTTCTTCACATATAGGCTACACTTGGCAACTTTGTCAATACTCTTGAATGTTTTCTTTAAGACTTCAATCACGACTGGTTATTTGTCCAACAGACCATAACTTCATCTTATATTTTGGCAACTGATGTTTGATCTTCATATCTCATTAGTCAACAGTTCTGTTTAATTGTATATATCATTTTATTCTAAAAACTATTTTTGGCCTTCATGGCCATCCTAAACGTTGAAAACAAATCCACTGGTGGATCTGAAAATGATCCCTTTATCACACAGATTGTTCTGGTCTCATTAGCTTCATCCAATTTCGTCTTAAATTGATGAACTCATCTCCAATAATTTCTGATCATTGATTGAGTGCTATTGAGTCAAATGTTTCTCTCCACTATCTTGTATCAATCATTTCCGTTTTGACTTCATATCTTCTTTGTTATGGCAATCCAATACCCTTAATTAACTGCTTCCTATTTCATCAAATGCCTCATCTAAACACTCACTCCTCAGGACTATTTAAAGTGGACCCAATTTCAACCTGAGTTGATCCCGCTATTTCTCAGGACTATTTCAAGCGGGCCCAATTTCAACCTGAGTTGGCCCTGCTGATCCTCTTTATCTCAAGTATATGTCCGGTGGAACAAATTTCTTGCAGCACTAAAAAGTTCCATATCTAAGCTGCAAGTCCTTTTCCTGAATACTTGTATCTTCAATTCGCTTCACTTGGTACTCCATTTCAGAGCTGGGTGAACGCAAATAAACGTGATCCACTTCACGTTCTGTCTTCATTATCATTACTTTCCTCAGTAATTTATTTCCAGAATTGGAAATATCTTCATATGACATCATGTCTCAATATCTTCTACTCAACTACACCCCTGTAGTGAGCACCACTTTGTAAAAATTTATAGGTTTGATTATTATTGGTCAATAACCTCTATAAACTTATCACTTGCACAGGTTCAGTTTTTCTGCATTGTATAGTTGTTGATATAACTGGTTGATAATTTATGACAACTATTATCCATAGTTGAATGGAAGTCCTAGACCTTGGCCCAACGCTCAGCCAGTATTTCCTCTCAAAATACTTGTGATGTCTCAAAATAGGGATTCGTTCCCTTGACCCATCTAACCCAATCTTCTCTTAGATTCCCCTTGATGGTTTCTCCAGTTCAACACACAGTCAGCATCAATCCCCAATTTGATTCCACTTCTTCTCTGGATTTATGCTCAGATCCTTACTCTTTTTCTTAAAGAGTCTCATAATTATTGAATACAGAATTACTATCCCTTAGAAAGAATAGAACAAAAAGATGCTGATAAAGTTACTAAGCTGGTATATCTCTGTATACCCTGTACTACTTTAAACTATATTCTGGATAAAAACTATATCAGTATTGGTGAATTCTAGGGAATTTATAGTGGGGGATTCGGCACCCAACCCTCAGTTGACACATCTTTAATGAAACGGCAGCTGTTGTCATTGAATCACTCATCCTCGTCTCAGCAGTGATGGTCTTCCCCATCCTAGCTAGGATTCTGTCATTGGACATCCTTGAAACAAAATGGAAAGAGTTGGAAAACGTGTCCCTAACGTTTTCCTTTCAATCCAAGAGAACCAACCATATTTGGCAAGCGGCCTGCTTAGGTAATGGGACTTGTTACAATTAAGGCAGGTCATGAACCAACTGATTGATTTGCTAGTTGCAGGTGGCATCACTCGCCTTGCAACTTGCTCCTTACATTTCCAATCAGATGGTGATGAAACTAAACTGATCTCAATTGGTACAACTGATAATTAATACCTATCAGATGCCCCTTTTTCATTGGCAATTCTGCCAGATGGGATCATAAGCATTCATCCAGATTGATCTCCAATGGATCTGACCAGACAAATATCTTAAAATTTCCTGAACATAGCTACCCCAAAGTCAGGGTCAACCAATTTCCAATTCACCTCGCATTTGGGTCCATCCCCTAGCGATTCCTGATAATCTAGCTGGCTGGGAATATGGGCAAAAATACCAACAGACCTACATCCAGGTCAAGCTCCAATTGTTGGGCTAGTTCAACACTCATAAAATTACCCATGGCACTGGTATTCATCAAAGCCTCAAAGGAGATGTGGTGGGACCTGAAACTAATCTTCATGAGCAGTAAAAAGTAGGCGAGATTCTCTTTATTGGCAGCTTTAGTTAAATCTGGAGATACAGAAGAAATGGTAGTAGGATCAGGGGAAACCACTAGGTTCATAGTAGGAGTAAAATTCTTCACAAGTCGGATTGTCAGAACATACTAACATGGGCACTTTAGCTGCAGCAACTATGGGATGTGGATTGGAAAAGTTGAGAGGTAATAGGCTAACATGTCCAGAGTAAAAATTTCTTCATAACCTGGTTCTGCTGAGAAGAGGGACCATTTCTATGCCAATATCAACGAGAAAGGCAGAAATGGTTAGGAATGATGGTTAGTCAATTATGTCAGGTAAACAGCAAGTAATTTTTAGACTGGCCTGCCAGCCTAAGTGCTGAAGCACCCAAATGACAAACCTGAATGCCAGTGGCACTGCTTCTGGTATGACGGTTATGGAACTAGGAAGGAGTTCTGCCAAAAAGGTTACATGAGCTATAATCATGTATTGACACCTAGCAAAGTACCAGATGGACATGGCCATAAACCCTGAGGTTTGCTGGAATACTGGAGGAAAGGGCGGTTTAGTCTTAAGCATAAGAACTTAAATCAGATATGGGGGTTTTTACTGGAAAGATAAATAAAGAAGATTGACCAACAAATTTTTCTCAGTGCAATGAAGCTGATTAAATAGTGTTCAATTTGGTAATGGGTCAAAGCAGGGATTGGATCCCTCAAATTTTACTTAACCTGGCAATTTTTGGGGGTGGGGGCAGATAATTTCAATTGGGACTGACATCAAAGGATTCAGCGAAAGGCTGAGTTGCTATTGGTTTTACCTCAAACACCTGAATTGAGGCTCAACTGCATTTTCATTGGTTGGTATGACAGCATCTGACCTGGTGAGCATTGGGAATTCCTCATTGCCACCCCACATATGGGTGGTCCCAATTGGTTGGAAATGGGTTTAGGATGCCCAACCCACCTGTGCCCGGTTGCTGAAGTGTTCATTTGATCAAATGAGTTATGTTGGCTGCAACTCCCATTTCATTGGATAGGGGTTTCAAATTATCTATAAATAGTTTCTAAAGATACTATCTGCACATTGGGGATCACCTCGACGATGTTGGGTGCTTGGCATCAATAATTGTACTGCTGGCTGTGTCAAAACCATCAGCGATTCCAGCCAATAATTTGATACTTGTCCCTCTATGAGTATATGTTTTCCAATTTTTAGGCTTTATTCCCATTGGTTTTTAAAACTTTGGCTTTGATTTGGTAATCTTGGCGCAGATTTCCTCAATTTGGCAAAATAGTTTGGCTGAAGTGAGCGGGTACTGGGAGAGGAATCTTAAGAGGGAGGGCTGTTACCCAGCGCTTGTCTACCACATGAGCGAGGTCGCCCTGGGTAATGAAGGGTACAGCTGCCCTCTTAGCACCCTTCTTGTCTGGGAATGGAAAAATTGCCCAATTTATGCAAAGGGGGCGTTCCCCTGGACTTACAGAGGTCTCCCAAAAGCACTCTATGCTGTACACCTTACATCATTCTGAAGTCATCAGAACCCTTCAAGAATATGTCAGTGTAAACTTCAATCAGAAAAATCTTCTTGCCGCTGCTGCTCAGAGGTGAGAGTATCACATATCTTTACTTTGACATGGGTAATGATAATGTCCTTATCAATTTCTAAATTGTATAAACTTCTGCACCCATGAACATATTCAACTTGGTCATCAGGTAGAGTATGAACTTATGCAATTGGTTGATTTTGAGGTATTTGCATTAAATTAACCAATAAAATTTGCCATTAAAATGGTTGGGGCCCCTGGTAAGGAGTATTGAGCACCCCAGGCAGGAAAAAGGCTACAAAATGGCTGGATTAGAATCTACTCAAATTTCAAGCATGTGGTTTGTAAAAATGGTAACTTGGAATCCATGTGTTAGATTTTGATGGTTGACTCAAAAATAAACCCTTTGAGAAAACCATCAATGCTGATATATTACTTCCATTGATGGATCCTTTGATCCTCACAATTCATCTGCATTTTCTGATAATCAGATCTACCTCATAACTGCTCTAATTGTATCTGAGGTGCCCAATTATCGTAGCTAATAATAGCTATGATATTATTATATTATGGCTGATTATGGGTACACTTGGGTGCAAAGTGGTCCCACAGCATTAACTAAATTGCACCTCCTAAATTAGTGCATTAATCTTAATGCACTAAGGCAGAAGTTGAATTCAATTAATGAAATTGATAATTAAGCACTTAAACATAGATATCCCAATTATGGGTGTACTTAGTGCTATTGAGAGGCCTGCTGATATCCCAAATTGGGGTGCGTCATCTTTTATGATCATATATTTTTTATTCCCCATTTATTGTTAGATGTTGAGTTATGATGTAGCTTTAATTGGGAAGATTTTGATGTTGAATTCAAAACCCAAAGTTGTCCTGATTATGGGCATAACTAGTGCTATTGAGAGGCCTGCCAATGTCCCAAATTGGGGTGCATCATCTTTTATGATCATATATTTTTCCCCTTTTATTGTTAGACGTCGAGTTATAATGTAGCTCTAATCAGGAAGATTTTGACGTTGAGTTCAAAACCCAAAGTTGTCCCAATTATGAGAGTAAAAGTGCCTCCAATCAGGCTGAAATGATTGTTATTTTTAGTCAATTCATGGGCTGAATTGACTTGGGGATTTTTTATAGTTATTGCCATGACCAGCAGAGGATTGGCATAATATGAATGAACTCATCTATTGGATGATTTTAGCCAGGAGATGCCTGAGAGGTATATAATACTGGCGCCTGGCCAATTAATAAATCATCAAATTAATTATCATTTACTAGTTTACTGATCATTAATAACTACTGTCGCTTAGTTTATTAATTATTGTCCATCTGTCATCTGTCTGATATTCATATCTGTTGCTGTTACATCTATATTAGGTAGTTGTGTGTGTTTATTCTTCCCAAAGAGAAGTACATAGTTTCCTGCCGGAGAAGTAGTCCTGATTATAGAGGAATAATTTCCTGATTTTGTACAAAGATGGAAGGTCTTGTATTTGTTGGTGCCAGTAGACTTAAGAACGGTTAAAATATCAGAGTTACTTGGCTATTATTGAGGATTATTGGAGAATCTACTTCCTGATTATGAGCAGGAGTTTAATTTGAAAAGTGAGTTTATATCCTCAATTTCATTGTTAAGTTATTTTAGCTTGCACCATCAGCTGAAAACTTAATATTTTGGTGCTCTTAAAGAAAAAAACAACTACCTTAATATGAATATGGACGATCAGCTTTCAGAATTTGCCCAAAAGTATAGTGACAATGAAATGGAAACAAGCGATGTTCAGTTTATTGAATATTTTACCTCAAATCGTTCCAACAATGAGGAGGGGAAGAGGTACTCATTAGAGCTAATAGAGACTGGAACAGGCCCAACTTTACCTTCTAATCTAGCCGAGTTTACCCAGGCTAACATCAAGGAAATGCTGGAAACCCTGTTTCAAGGCTACCAGGTTGGTTCTTTAACAATCAACCCGAGCTTTGGTCTATTTTATTACATGAAAGATCAAGCACTGAAGAATGAAATTTATCAAAAATATAGAGAAGCCACCATGGCTGGTTTGGCCCAAAGACTTCAGGAGAGTCAGGCCAACACATACAAATATTTAGTTAATTTTGTACAATCATCTATTAAGCATGCTCAACGCATCTTTGCACATCAAAATCTTGAACTTTCTCACATTCACCATATTTAAGATGAGGAACGGTCAGCCCATGCTTGCTTATTAGAGAAATTGAATACTTGCTTTTCAGAAGTGCGCAAAGCAATCATTTCAAACACTGGAGCTGCAGCAGAAGCCCATGGCCAAATTGATGAGTTGGTAACTCAACTTAATGCAGGCGTCCTGAAGATAGCTACACAAGTGCTGAACAGTTTGGGATTCTCAAGTCAGTGGAAACAGGATATCACCAACCACTGCATCAGACTTGAGACACAGTATAATTGTGTTGCAGTCAAAACAGAAAACCTTCTCCAACAGGGTTAAGATTCAAGAAAAACCCTTAGAGAGTTGGAGGAAAAATATGTCAATTTGGAAAATTATATCTAAACAGAATTTTCAGCTATGCAGAGAGATATCGAAGCTTTAGCCCAGTTACCTCTTACTACAGTAGAACAATCTGATAATTCAGATATCAAGGCTGAATTAGCTAATGAAGGTCAAGTATTTCTGAACTTTGTACTTCCAATACAATTTTATTTAATGAGAAAACCAATATGGAGAGTCAACTGGCACTTGCTAAAATAAGGATGTCGAGAATGTCAGAAGAAATGAAGGCACTTTCAGCCCAAGTGACATTAGCTGAAGCAGATCTCTCTCAATCCAACAAGGAAATGGAGTATCTTAAGACTAATAGTTGCAAGTGTGCAACCAGTCTGTGGGGAGGGGAGGTTGACGAAGCAGCTCTAAAGGCACGCCAAAGTGCACATAAGAAGCCACATCAGTCCTGATTTTGGAAAACAGAATTAAGCGATTTGGATCATTTCGTGAGGCAGATAAAGATTATGGGACAGATGTATCAAATACATGAACCATTCCACAAGTTCTTACTTCTATGCCCACTCCGAGTCATTCACAGCATCTCATTCTTCCTAAAGGTTCCCCAAGTTGGTCAAACTTAAGAAGAGAAACTGCCTCTCCAATTAGGGACTCAGGCAGAGACAACTTCAAACCACTCAACTTGCCAAAATTCGATAAAGATGGAAATGTATACTATTTCTTGAAGTAATTTGAGAAGGCTATGAGAGGAGCGTCCAATCATGCAAAGGTGACAGCGCTTATCAATTGTCTGGACTCACACAGCGTAGACCTTGTAATTCCCTACTTAGGGGAAGATTGGTCTTATAACGAGGCCTGACAGGCCATCATTAAGGAATTTGGTGAGCCTGAAAAGCTGTCGGCACAAAAGACAGAACTCTTAAATATTGAGTTTAGACCTAATGAGTCTATCAAAAAGTTTGCCGATCAATTTTACCATAAAGCTCAAGTACGCCTTGGATCAAACATTATGACTGAATATGATGCATTAATCGCTATGGAACATGCTGTACATCCATATCATGATTTGGAATGAGTAATGATTCCTGCTTTTAATCGCAATATGGAGACAAATAGACTTTTAGACTATTTACGCCGCTGTACAATAAGCTTTGATGCTCCAAATTGGCCAAACAATCTGAGATGGGTACGCCCTCAACATAAAATTAGTAATATGAGCCACAGTCAAGAAAGAAATGGGAATCTCAAAAAGCAGAAACCCAACCATCCCAAATCTAGTGCTATCACTTGTTATCATTGTGGTAGAAAAGGGCACATTGCCAGTAAGTGTTATGCCCAAATAGATGGGAAAATAGGAGTCAATATGGCTTACAAAGTTGAAAAGGGCACAGATTCGGGAAAAGGGCAGGTGGAGTAAAGGCGAAATGCTCTACTACCACCCATCATGCCAAAAACATTCCTCCTGATCCTGACAAATCTTTTGTGTCTGATTTGATTGGTAAAGATTCACTACATCATATTATGGTTGTTAATGTATATATGTTTACAAACAAGATCTTGAAAAGGCCAAAAATCAGGCGAAGCCTCAGAAGAGGCCCAAATAGAGGTAAAAACCATATGCCAAGCAAATTATGGACCATGGCCTTGATCCTCACACTACCCGCTCTCATAACCTGCCCTCCCTAAAAGATGTACAGGTTGCAATCCCTATGCAGACTCTGGCAGAAAACTTCCCTGAAATATGTATATGCCTCAAATCACACTTGGAGTCGGGCAACTCTGAATCTATTCACTTAATAAACACTTCTGAACCATACTCTGAGTGTGTACCTATGCCAATATTGCTATCAATAAGGTCTGTGTTTGGGCCATTATTGATAGTGGAGCCCCTTTAAATATCGTCAGCACTAAGTTGGTGAAGAAGTTGGGAATAGCCCAGATGTTGCACATGATCAAGAATATGGCACTGCAGGAACACATACCACCAGAGCTCTTGGGGCATATAGTGTCTTGCCTATAAGATTTGGGTCTATAGTAGTCTGCTCCAGCTATAGTCTTGCTGAATCAGAACTATGAGGTCCTCATTGGCACTGATTTTATGAGAAGATATGGAGTGGTCACTAGCCATAAGGATGATACCTTAACTATTATAAACCAAACCATCCCAATTTATTATACAAAAAACGCGAATTTGGGACTAAAGAAGCCTAATCTGTTCATTAATCTGGTTTATCAAGATGGAATAATCCCTATCAAATACCATAAATCAAAGCGTTGTGTCAAGGCCTTGCCAACGAAAGCCATGAGTCTAAGGGAATACCCCTCCGAGAAAACAAGGAGCTAACTCTGGACTCAGGAATGCAGGCAGTAGTCCTGACTGGGCTAACAATTCAAATCCCAGATGAACTTTATGGCGAAGTTTTTCAACCTTGGTCCCAAACTTGACTTGAACCTAATGTGGTGCCTGGAATAATTATTCCTGGACATCAAGAAATTAGTGTCCTCTGTGCAAACATGCAGAATCGGCCAATCTTCATTAAAAGGCACCAGGTGGTTGCCTATCTCCATCTGATCCCTATAACGGAGATTGAATCTTTCCACAATTTTGGACCCTGGATGAGCTAGAGCTTCCTGATGATGAGTTGGAATCTGTGCATAATGTCCTACCTGTGGCCGATTTAGGGGAACTAAATGATTAGGAAAAGGACCAAGTTCAGGGATTATTTGAGAAATACCATGAGATATTTTCAAAGGTGATTTTGACCTTGGATGTGCGTGAGGAGTGATCCATATGATAGATACTGGGACCATTTACCTATCCGATTGAGGCCAATTAAACGTTCAAAAACTGCTGAAGAAGTTGTGTCAAAGGAGATTAAAGAACTTCTCGACTGTGGCATGTTGATGCCATCCAAGAGTCCATGGGCTGCTCCAATTCTCATTGTAAAAAGAAAGATGGGAGCAACTGGGTTGTTATTGACTACCAAAAGCTTAATAACATTATCAAAAAGGATTCCTATCCTCTTCCGCGAATTGACAATGCCCTAGACAGGCTTGAGGGGGTGCAAAGTTCTTCTCAGCAATAGATTTAATTAGTGTGTATTGGCAAATTGATCTACCCGAAGCTGAGCGAGAAAAGTGCGCCATTATTACCCAAGAAGGGTTATTTTAACCAACAAGGATGCCCCAAGGACTCTGAAATGCTCCGGCAACCTTCCAGAGAGCGATGGACACCATACTGGGTAATCTTAAATTGTCATGTGTACTAGTATACCTGGATGATATGAACGTATTCAGTTGTACCTTTGATGAACATCTGGAACACCTGGAAGAGGTTTTCAAGAAGTTAGCAGCTACAAACTTGAAGATCAAGCCCAGGAAGTGTCAATTCTTTAAGGACCAGCTGGAATACCTTGGGTTTGTAATTAATAAGGAAGGTCTTCGGCCACAACCAGCCAAATTGGAAGCAATATCTAAGATGAAGAGGCCCAAATCCAAGCGATATATTCAAGTATTTTTGGGCATGATTGGATATTATTGCTGATTTATTGCTGACTTCGCTCAAATTGGAGAACCTTTATTTTATCTACTTAAGGATAAGGTCTCTTTCGAGTGGAATTCGGCCTGCCAGATAGCATTTGACCAGCTTCGTTCAGCCCTATTAGTCACACCAGTAAGCACTATCCTGACTTTGACGAGAATTTATTGTTCAGACTGATGCATCATTAACAGCAATTGGAGCCGTTTTGTCCCAAGTCAGAGAAGATGGCAAAGAGCACCCAGTAGCCTATGCTAGTTGGACCCTAAATGCCCATGAAAGAAATTACACTGTAACAGAAAGAGAGTGTTTGGCCATTATATATGCCTATAAACAGTTCTGAGTATACCTTCATGGAGTGCATTTCACCGTGGTTACTGATCATGCATCCCTAAGCTGGCTTAACAATTTGAAGGAGCCAGAAGGACGTTTGGCTCGCTGGGCACTTAAGCTGCAGGCTTATGACTATACCATTAAGCACTGGGCTGGTGCTAAGCATCAGAATGCTGATTGTTTGTCCCGTCTGCCCATCGTAGCAACCCTCTGCCAGCCGGTGGATGCCTTGTTCCAGAAGATGGTTAATGGAACTTTTGCTGATGAGCCCAAACAAGTGCAGAAAATTCTCTCCAAATTAAGAAAGGATACCCAAACTGAAAAAGGAGTTTTATTCAAGGTGATTGATGGAAAGAAATATATATTTCCACATCCCTCGGCTTGAGCAGATCTAATTTTGGCTGCTCATAAGGCTACTGGCCATGGAGGCTTTAAGAAAACCAAGGAGCAGCTTAAGCAAAATTACTATTGGGAATCGATGCATTTTGACATCCATGAAACTTTGAGCTGTTGCCAAGAGTGCCAAGGGGAAAAACCCTTCTGAAAAGCTACTTTGTACCAGCTTGTTCAGCCCAAATTTGCTTGGCACACTATATCTATAGATGTGGTTGGACCCCTCCCAATTAGCAATGTGAAAGCCAAATATATTATTGTGGCAGTTGATCACTTAACAAAATGGGTCGAAGCCAGGGCTATTCAGGACTTAGGAGCCTCAACAACTGCTAAATTTATCTTGGAGCAAGTTATTCATCGGCATGGATGTCCTCAATCTATATTGACAGATAATGGCACAAATTTCACTGCAGTTATTCTCCAGAAGCTTAATGAATTAATGGGGGTGTGTGGTGTTCTGTCAACTCCATATCACCCAGAGACAAATGGTGTAGTAGAACGAGTTAATGGAACACTTGTCAATATCTAAGGAAGCTAACTTTTCAGAAGCCCTCCAAATGGAGCATGTTCCTCAGTTCGGCCATTTTTGCCTACAACATCTCTTACCATTCAGCCAGGAAGATGTCTCCATTCCAACTTCTGTATGGGAAGCATCCAGCCTTACCACCATTGTTGTATTCCTTATTACAAGAACCTCAGGAATTGAGCTATTCTCAGTATGTCAAGAGGCTTGCAGAGACCTTAATTAAACTTCAAGCCAGGCTTTTGATAACAACTTCAAACTTTGTAAGGCCTGACATGAAAAAGATCAAAAAACCTGATACAATCTGCCCAAATTCGCTGTGGGGGATGGAGTGTTATTTTGTAATACCCATGATTCAGGATAAATTCACAAGTTAAATCATATTTGGGTTGGTCCATTTGAAGTTATAGAGAAGACCTCAAACTTTTCTTACACTATTAAGGAGAAAAATTTGGGTCATGTATATAATTGAGTCCATGCTAAAATCCTAAGGAAGTTTAAAAAGTGGCCCAATTAGAAAAGAAGAATTTTAATATAAGCATATATATTTAATTGAAAATAATAGTTATGAAAAAGATTAATAATAATAGAAAAAAATATATAATAATGCAAAAAAATTCTATCATCTATATACATAGTAAAAAAAAAGAGAATAAGATTTTATATTTCAAATAACAAGAGAATTATAAATTTTAATAAAGCGAATTTTATTATTCAGCTTTGAGGGGGAGGTGACTCAGAACCTGAACCTTCATCTTTGCATGCCAATTTGGCCCAGTCTAGTTGCTGGGCAACAAGAAAAAGAGCCATAATGGCACAGAGCCAGATGCGCCATGCACTCGTTGAAGATGACTCCCAGTGAACAATGGGGAGAGGAGGCATGAACCCATTTATAGTTACCCAATTGAGCCTGCAATTGGGTGGGAAACATGCGCCCAAGAGAAGACAGTCAGCTAGAAAATCAGTTTAATACTGATAAGCTTCTGGGGTCAACAATCTAACTCGATAAACCTGGGTTTTCCACCACTTGATTAGAGGGGGAACATGCAACAAACGACCTGAAGGCATCCGGTCAGGGAAAAGGTGCATAAGATGGCTGACTACAGCCATCCTGAGGAGGTATTCATCAGCATTATCCTGATGAAGGGCCTCAAAAACTGCCCAAACGGCTGAGCGAAAATGAACATCTTGAACGTCATGGGTATTCAAACCCAAAGAGGAAGCAAAATTGGGCCAATTCTCAAGTGGCTCAGACCAGGAACCAAGGACCTCCTCCACAAAGCTGTCAACCTGAACAAACTCTTGAGGTAGAACAGAGGTTTTTGCAGCCAGCAAAAGATGAATGGGGTTATAAAGACGATTGTATTTGGCCCAAGTTTCTCTGAGCAGTTGGCCTTGACGAGAATAGTTGGCTGACCCCAGCAGCGCACTGTAGTTTTGGGCCATTGGGAAATGGCCAAGTACAAAGAGAAACTCCACCAGAAGATCGCCATCTTGATAAAATAGCTGGAGCAAAAAGGTTGGCTCTCTCAGATCAAAAGAGCAGTTGAAGTTGTCTGCTGAGACAGTTGTGGAAGCATGAGACCTGAGCTCATACCCTATTGATCCTCAGGTAGGATCCACAACTTGGACAACTTCCTCCTCAATAATGGTTTTGGGCCAAGTTGACATCATGACAGTTAGCGCAGGAAAAGCTGGCCCAACTCTGCTGCCCAGAGTGAGCCCAAAAACAAATTTATACACATGTTTCTGGGCAGATGAGTAAACTGATGCCGCTGTTTGGGTTTGAGGGAAGTGACAAAATTGCGGTACACAGAGGATTAGTTGTTTTCAGACTTTGAAATAAATTTGGGAAAATTCAGGGTTTATATTCCAGTCAAGTGGGGGAAATGTTAGATTTTAATGGTTGACTTGAAAATAAACCCTTTGAGAAAACCATCAATGCTGATAGATTACTTCCATTGATGGATCCTTTGATCCTCATGATTCATCCGCATAATCTAATAAATCAGATTTACCTCATAACTTCTTTAATTGCATCTGAAGTGCCCAATTATTGTAGCTAATAATAGCTATCATATTATTATATTATGGCCAATTATGGGTACACTTGGGTGCAAAGTGGTCCCACGGCATTAACTAAATTGCATCTCCTATTTTTGCATTAATCTTAATGCACTAAGGTGAAAGTTGGATTTGATTAATGGAATTAATAAATAAGCACTTAAACATAGACATCCCAATTATGGGCGTACTTAGTGTTATTGAGAGGCCTGCTGATGTCCCAAATTGGGGTGCATCATCTTTTATGATCATATATTTTTTATTCCCCATTTATTGTTAGACGTCGAGTTATGATGTAGCTCTAATCAGGAAGATTTTGACGTTGAGTTCAAAACCCAAAGTTTTCCCAATTATGAGAGTAAAATTGCCTCCAATCAGGCTGAAATGATTGTTATTTTTAGTCAATTCATGGGCTGAATTGACTTAGATTTTTTATAATTATTGCCAGGACCAGCAGAGGATTGGCATAATATGAATGAACTCATCTATTGGATAATTTTAGCCAGGAGATGCCTGAGAGGTATATAATACTGGTGCCTGGCCAAACAATAAATCATTAATTAATCATCAATTACTAGTTTATTGATCATTAATAACTACTGTCGCTTAGTTTATTAATTATTGTCCATCTGTCATCTGTCTGATATTCATATCTGTTGCTGTTACATCTATATTAGGTAGTTGTGTGTGTTTATTCTTCCCAAAGAGAAGTACATAGTTTCCTGCCGGAGAAGTAGTCCTGATTATAGAGGAATAATTTCCTGATTTTGTACAAAGATGGAAGGTCTTGTATTTGTTGGTGCCAGTAGACTTAAGAATGGTGAAAATAATGGAGTTACTTGGCTATTATCAAGGATTATTGGAGAATCTACTTCCCAATTATGAGCAGGAGTTTCATTTGAAAAGTGAGTTTATATCCTCAATTTCATTGTTAAGTTATTTTAGCTTGCACCATCAGCTGAAAACTTGACACCATGTCCACCTGTATTTAAGATTTCAGGGTATAACTACTCAATTGTTGGGGTTATGGCATCCATTATTGCACCTCCACACTGGAAGGTAGAAGTTTGGTTTTTGAATCAACAGCTTAGTATTCTAGTCATTCAATGCAGTTCAAATGTTCCAGTAAGCAACTCCTAGGATTTCTTATTCCTGTTTTTATGGGGGCGTCTAATACAGCTAGAGGAATGCAATATCATAGGATATAATAACAAGTTATTATGACTGATTTTAGTGCCATATTCAAAAAGGAATTATGTGCCTATGGAAAAGTCATAACCATTATTTCTAGCAAAGCCTCTGGGGCTGACACAACCAGGGATCCAAACTGAAGCAGCAGGGATTAATAAGCCCCCAGGTAATGGGTCCAATGAGTCCCTGCGATCCCATAATCCAAAGTGTGGTTTTAGTCTAATGCAACCTTTTTCTGTTTAACCAATTGAGAGGAATTGATGTTAAATGTCAATCTGGTATCAATATGGCCAATTTTCACCTTGTGGACAACTACTTTTGTTTGGGTAACCTCCATGCCAAAATGGGGAATTGATTTAATAAATTTTCTAATGGAAGTGGATGAAAAGAGCAAGATAAGGCGAATTTAGACCTATATTTGTAATCAATGAGTCTGGGACATCCATTTTGTCAGGTTTGGATAGGATGTAAAATTCAGAGCAGGAAGCAATGATAGATGTAGGATGTGGCGCAGAGTTGTCAGCAAAGGTTGTTTCACTCCTTAAACTGGTTCCACTTTTCCTGCCTCAATGGTTTTCTTATTCCAAAAGGAATGTCCTGATGACCAAAAAATTCCACAATAAGAGCAGGGGTTGCATCAGGTTTATATCTTTAAAATCATCCTACTGCATGGGTGTGAGGCTGGGATTCATTATTATGTGTTTGATGTACTTTCTGTAAGTCCAGAAGACCCCTGTGTGTCAATCAGACCCTCTTCCCATTTCCAAGTAAAAAGGCTCCAAAGAGGGTGGCTGTACCCCTCGTCACCCAGGGCGACCTCACCCACATGGTGGACAAGCGCTGGGTAAGAGCTCTCCTCTTCATATCCCTCCCCCGGTGCCCACATTCACCTCTACCAAACTTGTACACCTGATCAGGGAAATTTGCGCTGTGATTGCCAAAATGAAGTTGATCAGTCCAAAAATGAGTGGAAACGAGACCAATGATTGTAATCCACATAGTCAAAAAGGGATGAAGATTGATTCATCAGCTGGAATACCAATTGGTTTCAATTTAGCCAACACTGTGATTGTCAAAATTTACTCCCTCCCAATATCATCATGGATGATCCCCGACATGCAGGTAGCAGCATTGGACACCATCAATGATAGTTAGAAGCTCCTTCTAGAAAATTGGGTGTTGGGGCTAACGCAACGCTTTTGACTAAACAAATGGCCTAGCGACTGGGAACAGGCTTGTCAGGTATCCCAAACCTGTCCCCAACCAATTGAACCACCCCTACGTGGGGTGGCCTTGGGGGATTCCCATTGCTCATTAGGTTAGATGCCATCACGCCAACCACCGGAAATGCAGTCAAGCCTCAGTTTGGGCATTTGAGGTCAAACTGACAGCGACTCATCCTGCCACTGAATCCTTTGATGTCAGTTCCCAGTGAGCTTATCTGCCCACATTTCCAAATAATTCGCTTGTTAGGTCAAACTTGAGGGCCCTGATCCCAGCTTATTTATTCATCAATCAACCATTATTTAATCAGTTGCATCACACTGAGAAAATTGGTAGTCTTTTTCTTCCTTTATTTTTCATTAAAATCCTTTCCCAAAATTTAGTTTTTATTTTGAAAATAAAACGCCTTTTCCATTGATACTCACACACCCCTCAGGGTTAACGGCTGTATTTGTCCAGTATCTTATTATGTTCCTGTACAAGATTCTGGCTCACTGGCAGTTATTGGCAAAACTCCTCTTCAGTTTCATATCCGTTGTACCAACAGCAGTGCCTTTGGCATTCTGGTTTGCCGTTTGGGTGCTCCAGCACTTAGGCTGGCTGGCCAGTCTAATTCTATCTTGCTGTTTTCCCGACATAATTGACCAACCATTATTCCTAACCATTTCCGCCTTTCTCATAGACATTGGCGTAGCAATGGTCCCTCCTTTTCAACCGAACCAGGTTGTGAAGAAGATTTTCCTTGTCCATAATAGCCTAGTTTCACTTAAAACTTCAAATCCACACCCCATAGTTGCCACTGCTATTTTGCCCATGTCAGTAGGATCTTACATTCTGACTTGTAACGAGTTTACTCACCCTATGAACCTAGAGGTTCCCCCTGACCCCATAACTATCTCTTTGGTATCACTGGATCCATCCAAAACTACCAATAAAGAGAACTTCGCTTACTTCTTATTACCCATGAAGATTAGTGTTAGGTCATATCACGTCTCCTTTGAGGCCCTGGTGGATACTGGAGCTGAGGGCAATTTTATGAATGTTGAACTGGCCCAACAATTAGAACTTGACCTGGATGCAGGCCCTTTGGTAATGGTTGCATCATCAGCCTCATAAACCTCATACCTGGTTCACCAACCAGTCACATTCTCAATACACCAGTTCAGCTTCTGCGATCAGTTCTCAGCAATGCCAAACTTGGTGTTCCCAGTTATCTTAGGAGTTGTTTGGTGGTGTTGGCAACATGTTAAGATTCATCTAGAGTCAAATATGTTGTCTTTTGCCAATAATCAAACTGAGGGAGAATTTCCTTTAGTTATTACTATCAAGAAAGCTCAAGGTCGCAGCTCCATAAATTCCCTTGTTTCCCCTTTGGGCCTCCTATTTGATTTTTCTGAAGAATTGATGTGCTAATGGAGTATCTTCGATTCTGAGAAGGCAGACCGTCTCCCCTCACACCAGATTCAATTGTGGATTCTGTATGACAGTACAGTTGGTGAATATCAACTGCCCGTTGTATCCCCACACAGCAGAGGAGGAGGTTGCGCTCAACACTTGGTTGGACGATATACTGAAAAAAGGTAGTTGTTTAAGGAGACATCACCAGTCACGTCTCCCATAATCTTTGCTAAAAAAGCTGATGGTTCCCTCCATCCCTGCATGGATCACGGACATTTAAACAAAGTCACGGTTTCCAATCCTTACCCCTGCCTTTGGAGCTGATGATAAGCTAAGCAATCGCCAAATCTTGGGTGTTCTCTAAGCTGGATCTCATCAACGCCTTTAAACAGATTCAGATAATGGAAGAACAAGAATACTTAACAGCAATCTGGATGAAGAGAGGCATTTTCCAATTCTGAATGATGCCCTTTGGGCTGAAGAATGCCCCCGCTATGTTCTAGTATATGATTGACAATGTACTTGGTGACCTCCAGTTTACCTGCACAGCCGCTTATATTTATGATATTCTGGTTCACTCACCAACTCCCTAACAACACGCTATTGACTTGGAAGCGGTCATGGCCACTTTGTATAAGGCGGGTCTTTGTCAAGCCTTTCAAATGTGAGTTCTATAAGGAGGAAGTTACCTTTCTCAGGATCTTATCCTTAAGGATGGCTACGCGATTCCCCCTAATAAGTCAAATGTTATTAGGGAATGGCCTACCCCAACAACCCAGAAACAATTATGGAGTTTCTTTGTAACCATTATTTTCCCAAAGAAATTTTCCCAGGCCCTTTCCCAGTTGGCGACCCCGCTCCACCCTCACCAGCAAGAATGTACCATTACACTAAATGCCCAAATGCCAGCTGGCGTTCTAGTCAATCAAGGAAGTGTTCTTATCCCCTCCCATCTTGAAACACGTGGATCCTGCAAAACTGTATATCATTGCGTGCGATGCCTCCTTGATGGCAGTAGGGGCAGTACTGCTCCAAGAGCATGAGGGCTTGGAACAACTTGTCACCTATTTTTCCCAGAACTTTACGTCTATGGAGAAGTCCTGGTCTATTTATGATAAAGAGTTGGCAGCCGTAGCATGGGCATTAAATCATTGGTGATACCTGTTGCAGGGTGCCCAGCATGAGTTAACTGTTCACACGAATTACCAAGCTCTCCTGTATTTCTGTAAACCTCAAAAATTGGCGCATCAGAAAGCTTAGCCTATTGGGACTTGTGCAGTTTCAATTTCAAATATGAATTAATAAAAGGTGCACTTAATTTACTTCCCAATTTTCTCAGCCAAAACCCCGCCCACTGTCCCACAGATTCAGAAGAAGCGTACCTCATTACTGTGATTCCTGCTGCCCAAATTTTGTCAATTGTCCCCCCCGTCATTTCTTCTGCCGCCCTTGCCCCTGACGCCCCGCTTGTTGCTCAGGTCTTAGCTGGCCAAATGACCTGCCCTGAAAGGGTGGAGTTATTTGAGCAATTGACCCTTCAAAATCATGAACCTTCTCTGTACTCTTTGGTGGAGGGGCTCATCTATTTTAGGTCACACATCTGGGTTCCCCCTCTTTTCCAAAACGAGGTATTTTGTGAGCATCATGACCCTCCCACAATCAGCCATCTGTGCAACAAAAAATGCATCAAATTGATAAAGTGAACCTTTAACTGGTCAGGCTTAACCAAGGAAGTTCCAGGTTGGATCGCCAATTGTGTTACCTGTGCTTGGGCAAAGTCGGACTGCTCAGGGAGGAAGGGACTCCTGCACCCATTAAAACAGGCGGAGGGTCCATGGACATCAGTGTCTGTGGACTTTATTGTCAAACTCATATGTTCCGTTGGGTTTACAGCAGTGATGGTGGTGGTTGATCGCTTCACTAAATTTTCCTTTTTTATTCCCAGTACTTCTGCGATCACATCTAAAGAGACCACTCAGCTCTTTATATGTTATATGTTCTCGATGTTTGGCCTCCCACAGGAGATCATCAGTGACTGTGGACCCCAAATTACAGCGCAATTTTGGAATGAGCTTTTATCCATTCTAAAAATCACCCCTTTCATTCCACCGCTTACCACCCCCAGTCCAATGGACAAACTGAGCGGGCTAACCAAATTTTGGAACAGTATTTGCGCTGTTATGCTTCAGCCACCCAGGATACTTGGGCCGATGACCTCCCTCTCACCCAATTCACTTATAAAAATGATACTTCAGCCTCTTTAGGTACTTCCTTATAAAGCAATGTTAGGTTACAACCCCTTTTTATGGTCAGTCCTTGTATACGCCCAGAGGTTCCTGCTGCCGCAGATCATGTTGAGCATATCCGGTTGCCCCAGTCCTTAGTACAGGAGCACCTCACAAAGACTATCAATGATTATAAATGGTTCATGGATCACAAACAGCTTCCAAGTCATGATATCGTGGTGGGTTCTAACGTCATGTTGGACGCTCACCACCTGCGGATGCTGGTACCTTCCCAAAAGTTTCCAAGTAAACGTTTGGGTCCCCACCTGGTGGAGGAAGACTTGGGCAATGGTGTTTTTTGGTTGAAGCTGCCAGCTCATTGGAAACATCATCCCGTCTTCCATGTGTCTCTTGTGTCCCTCATTCAATGGGATCATCCCCGCCAAACACAAACCTATTGTAATAGAGGATGCGGAAGAAGCTGAGGTGGAAAACTTCTTAGCATCGTGCAAATCCTGGTGGTCTGCCCAGTATCTCATGGCCTGGAAAGGGTACCCGGCTTACAATAACAGTTGGGTAAGGCTTGTGATTGTGCTAACTGTATGGAGCTGGTCAAAGCGTTTCATGAATCCTACCCTAACGCCCCCTGTCCCCCCCCAAAAGGTCACAACAGTAATGGCGATCAAACTACCCAAGGTGCACAAAAATGTGGCCCTCATGCAGTTTCCTGGCAGTGGTGCCCTTCCTTTGGAAAAAAGGGTAATGTAAGTCCAGGGGAACGTCCCCTGTGTGTCAATCAGGCCCTCTTCCCATTTCCAAGTAAAAAAGCTCCAAAGAAGGTGGCTGTACCCCTCGTCACCCAGGGAGACCTCACCCACATGGTGGACAAGCGCTGGGTAACAGCTCTCCCTCTTCAGATCCCTCCCCCGGTGCCCACATTCACCTCTCCCAAACTTGTACGCCTGATCAGGGAAATTTGCACCAAAATTGTTAAAATGAAGTTGATCAGTCTGAAAACAAGTGGAAATGAGCCCTACGATCAAAATTCACATAGTCAAAAAGGATGAAGATTGATTCATCAGCTGGAATTGCTAATGGTTTCAATTTGGCCAACACCACAACCATCGAAATTAACTCCCTCCCAATATCATTGGGATGATCCCTGACATGCAGGTAGTAGCATCGGACACCTTTGACAATAGTTTGAAGCTCCCTTCTAGCAAATTGGGTGTTGGGGCTGATGCAACATTTTTGAATAAACAAATGGCCCAGCGACCGGGTATGGGTGGGTTGGGCATCCCAAACCTATTCCCAACCAATTGAGACCGCCTCTATGTGGGGTGGCCTTGGGGGATTCCAATTGCTCATCATGCCAGATGCCATCATGCCAACTGCCAGAAATGCAGTCAAGCCTCAGTTTGGGTGTTTGAGGTTGAACTGACAGCGACTCAGCCTGCCACCAAATCCTTTGATGTCAGTTCCCAGTGAGCTTATCTGCCCCCATTCCCAAATAATTCGCCGGTTAGGTCAAACTTGAGGACCCCAATCACGGCTTGTTTCTTCATTAATTGACTACTATTTAATCAGTTACTTTGCACTGAGAAAATTTTTGGTCGATTTTCTTCCTTTATTTTCCATTAAAAACCTTTCCCAAAATTTAGTTTTTATGTTAAAAAATAAACCACTTTATTCACTGACACTCACACACCCCTTGGGGTTAACGGTTGTATTAGTCTGGTATTTTATTATGTGCCTGTACAAGATTCTGGCTCACCGGCAGTTATTGGCGAAACTCCTTTCCAGTTTTATATCCGTCATACCAACAGCAGTTCCTTTGGTATTCTGGTTTGCCATTCTGGTGCTCTAGCACTTAGGCTGGCAGGCCAGTCTAATTCTATCTTGCTGTTTGCCTGACACTTCTAGCTCATGAAACTCCATAATAGCTCCTTAACATCAAAAATGGATTTTAACAGCTTCTTTGTATTCTAGAAGTTTATTATGAGACTCATACTTTGTTGAAACGTGAAGAGGATGGTGGTGACGGTATCATCAAATTAACTTGATTGAAGGATTTTAGGGCATGAGCTTCATGATAAACCTGCTCAGCAAACTTGATATTTGTTTCTCCACATCTAGGGCAGATCCACATGAAAGCCTGTTTACAGTTGTAATGATTTATTACTTCTTAATTCTTTATATTGCGTCCTTTAGCTCCAACAGATTAGTAATCTCTGAAATATGGCATCATTATCTTTTAAACCTTACTATTAAGACATGTTTTATGTGCTGGCATCTTCAGCAATAAGTAGCATGTTCTATCACTTTCCCATAAACATAGAGATAAGTCTGATGATTTTGGTCCCAAGCACATACTTCTCTTTAAATACAATTTAAAAATATCCAACAGGTTCAAAGAGATCATGGATAGCTGGAGAAGGAGGCCGTTTAGACTCAGTTGGATCAGTGGTTTCTAGGTCAGTATTAATAGGCTTAATGACTTAGATGCGGAAGTCATCCAACCATCTTTCAGGGTGGAGTAGCAAGAGTTGGCATGATTAAATAAGGCTTTGGTATTTAGGAGTCAGCGGAGGTTTTCAATCTTGACAGACTAGCTTGCTACTTTGAATGATAGGGTACTTGTTTAGCCTCAATTGTTTGAAGTTTAGCATTCACCCACTAAAGTTGGTTGTTCACTTGAGTCTGACTGGATTGCTGAGAGGCGATCAAACAAGAACAGGTGTTGTTTAAAGAAAAAATTTAGTATACAATGAGATCAGTGTTATATCCTCATTGGAAAGATCCCCTTAAATGCTCATTCACGCTCCTTAAGCCACCTTTATCATTGTTGTCCAAAAACTTTAATTCAATCTTTTATATGATTACAAAAAGAGAATCCCTTAGGTGAAAGGGTCCTGGGGTTTCCATGAGGACCTTCATGCCCTGAGGCTCTTGCCCCCCTTCATGGCCAATAGGGCTGGTAGCGGTGGGAGGACCTCTTTGAATGATAGTTTCCTTAACTGGCGGCATGGTGGTTCTACTCAATTGCTGAATCCAGTTAGCTAAGGTTGTGATCTAAGAATCAGTGGTTTTAATTTCTCAAAATTCGTTTGATAAGTTTAAATAAACACGTTCAATAACCAGTCCAAGTTGGCAGTGGCTTGAGCCATCCACTGAGAGAGTAACCATGTAGATAATTAATAACTCCTTTGTCAATTTGGGCCATTAGTTTTGAAACTCATTAATCTCCTGGCAGTTATTCATAATGGCTTTGCAATTTTCCCGCCCAAAATTGGATGCAGATTAATACAATTTTAATAAGTTGAGCATGAATTTACTGTGAATTTTTAAGTTTCCATTGCATTTCCATGTAATGTAGTCCTATTAATTTGCATCTGAGGATGAATGGCGGGTCACAAATAAATGTAGATAAGGTTCAGTTTGAGCCACCCCTACTTCATTACTAGGAAGGTCAGGTGAGGAATACGGATATTGCAAACTGGAAGCAATTTATGCATAGTTACAACTGGATTTTTCTCCAGGGGTGATGATTCAAGACAGTAATGCTGTTACAGTATCAGCTACTTCAGCAGCCTGAATTGGTAAAGTGATTCATTGGGAGCTGAAATATTCAGGGTCATTGTCACTCTGAGCTCAAGTTCTCAAGTGCTGGAAGGGGCATATCTTGAATATTTGTAGTAGCCCATCTGGTTAAGCATATATTCTCCTCCATATTGGTAGAGCTGTTGTTTCTGGGATTGCTCATGGGAAGTTACATCTTCACCAGGTAGCCTTGGAAGGGACCTGGTAGAAATTATCAGTTTTGAGATTTTTGATATATATTAAAGGCTGGGTCCTTCAAAGCTACGCAATTACCAGTTACTATATCCAGCGGTATCTCCTAGTATACTTCTAGTCACTAGGGCAAATTTCTGACGGATAGAGGTTTTTGTCAAGGCAAACATCTTCTAGAACGCAGGCAAGATCTTTAGTTAACGCTAGGCAATCTCTAGTAAAACCAGGCAAAAATCAAATTTATGAGTGAGTATATCTTTGTTGTATAAAATTTGGGGATATTTATAGCTTTGGAAGAAGTTCAGGATTGAGTAGGGTGTGGCAACTTCTTGAACAATGCGGCAGAATGTAGAGGTTTCTGGTGGTCATTATATTTCCTGATTAATGTGGCAGATTCAGGATATCTCCAAATGGCAAGATCTTTATCAGATAATATGGTGTATTCAGGAGGAATTCAGGATTATATTTGCTCATTTAGGAGTTCATTGTTAATTGTGATTTTAATAGCTTCCACGGTGGTGGAACCCCATTGATTGAGTTGCAAGTTTTCTCACATTAGAACTTCATCCAAACTATCGTGAATACCATCATCCCTGACAGTATTGTAGTATCTTGTGATTCACACTTATGGCACAGAGTTGAGGAAGCATCTGTGGCAATGTCAGGTGATAAAGATGTTACAATCTGTGCAGGAAGAATTACTGCAATGAGCTTAGATTCATTATCTAGGTTAAGGCCCATAATAGGGTTTATATAAGGATATCTGACTAAATGTGGGTGGACCCCTTAAAAAGTTCCCATTTTGAAGTAAAAAGCTAAGAATTCTCTGGTCTGCCAGTGTGCCGCTTTTGTGGCTTATTAGTAGGTGAGAGACTTGTGGTCAGTTAGAACAGCTATGATATTCTTGGATCTCTGTAAAGGATACCTCCAGTGCATCAAATACCACGAAACAGAAATCAACTCTATATCATAATTAGCCCAGGCATGCTCCATTACACAAAAATTCTTTGAAAATTAAGCCATGTGATGTTTTTCAACCATCTTTCTCTTGTAAAAGGACAGCTTCCACAGATTTTCTAGAGGAATCACAAGCCACAATAAAGAGCTTGTCTTCATCAGCATGGCGTAGGACGTGTTTTAATGTAAACTTCCATTATTAAATAAATTGTATATTCAAATTAAGGGCTTAGAAAATGTGCAATTTCCAATGAGTGGTGTAGGGGCGACGTGAGCTCAGAGATAGCTGATGAGAATTTTTCTAAAATGTGAATGGCCCAGGAAAGCTACGTAGTAGCCTCTGTATCACAGGCATAGATTAACTGTTTGGCATCCAGTTTGTATGGCGCAATAGCGTGGCCATCCTTCAGGATGAGATTTACCCAAATAATTACCTTCGTATATGTAGAACTCACATTTAGGTGTTTCTTAAATTAGACCTGCTTTTTAGGGCTGACGTCATGGCTATCAAATCCTTGGAGAATTGCTCAGCATTGGGAGAGAAGATAAAGATGTCATTTATGTAGCCAATCACACAGATAACCTGAGATTACCTAGAGCATTATCAATGAGGCGCTGAAAAAGTATGGAGCATTCTTTAGTATAAAGATCATAACTTTAAACTATTATATGCTATAATGGGTGCAGATTGATGTCAGCCATTTCTGGACACACTTAAACTACACCTGGATAAAAGCATTAACCAAGTCAAGTTTTGAGAATACTTTAGATTTGGATATTTCTTGTGCAATAATGGCATCGAGATAAAGGGGGTATGGATCAGATCCTTTAATGTAGTTCAAATGGCCATGTCTATGCAAGGTCACAGTGTGCCTTTTAGTTTTTTTAAAAGCCACTTGAGATAGGATGAGGGGTGGTTATCTCATTCACCCATACTTTTGCCATCATATTGTTAATCCTAGCTTTTAAAGCTTGATCCCTCTCATCTGTATATGGATACAAAGGTCAGTTTTTTTATTAGTTCAATGTTAGATGGAAGCTTAGATCAAAATCTGAGTGGCTGTTCATGCTATTGGCGCCTTTCACATCAAACACGGTCTTGAAGGGTTTAAGGATATGAGGAGTAGTTGGGAGGTCAGGAACAATGTCAGTAGCAAAATAATCCACTGTTGCCTTTAATGCATTCCCTGTTGACAACGTTGGAAGAAGATAAATTTCAGAAAAATAATTTGAAGTATAATCAGAATGTTTATTTCTAAGTCTATAATCATAAATTGACAACGCCATCAACTTACCCCAATAATAATGGGTATAACAGCTCTAGAATTGGTGAAAAATTAGCCACAAACTCATAATTGTGAGCAACATTTGTAGTGTTTAAGCATAGGTAGAGTAACCATTAGAATATGCAAAGCAACTAAAAAGGTAATCTCATTGTGACTTCCAGGTCAAAGGCCTGCACAACCATCAGTTCAAATAATTCTTTGTAGCTCCAGTGTCCACTAGGGCATTTTTTGATAAATTGCGGTGAACTATTGAGATGTGGATGGTAAACTAGAAAACAAGCATAGTAAGATTTACACAACTCATTAAGTGAACTAACACATGATCCTACTTATAAACCACAAAAGTGTACTGACGCTTCTTGGTACTACTTGCAAATTGAGAGGACATTTATTCTGCTAATGCATATGGCAATGCGACCAAGTGTGGATTTGAGGGTGAAGATTTATGACAAATATCTGACATATCCTCATACTCTGGACTCAAATGGAGTTGTTCATCAACTTGCTTTACCAGTGAGTGGTGGTAGAGACGCAGCTGGGACATCAGGAGTTATAGAATTTTTAACTGCCCTAATGTCTTATTTAAAAGTTGCTTAAGGAAAAATACTCAGAACTGGGGGTTTTATTAGAACCAACATGGTCTCCTCTATACATTGTAACTGGTTTGAGTTATCAGAAGAGTAATAACTATAGTATAACTATGGGTCTCTGTGTCCCATTATTGAGCCTAACGTAGTCAACAGTCTCTTATATAGGTGATGTTGTCATGGCTAGCAAAACAATATCCACTTTAACCAATTTGTGACAAGAAACATTAACTGAAGGTTAAGGGAAACTACATCCATTGAAACAATATAATCACATGAACTTAGTTGTGTGTTTTAGGACTCCAAAACTTGAACACATGCATGATTTGACGTGTCAACCTTAGTGTTTTATGAACAACAGATGAGAAGCATGCTTAAAAGCTGCAATCACGTTGTTCTTTAAATACTTGATCCACAACCAAAAGGATAAATCAACGCCTTCACATTAATACTTAAATAAGGTTGGATTATAATGTCAGGGAACTGGTGTTCCAAGGGAAAACTGATTCCCATTGAGGATGCTATAGCACCCAGGACAGAAGTATAAGTCCACAAGGTACCACCGTTATGATACAAAGAGTAAAATTGGGTGTGGAAAAATAGATTGGGGAGAAGGTGGTGGGTTGGACGCTTAGTACATGACAAAAAGTTTTGAGTTTCTTCCTTATATTTTCTGATATCAAATAAATCAACAGTTAGAAGCGGCTTACCCACCACTTGCTCCAGAATCAATCAGTTTGGGCTCCCATAAGATTTACTATTGATAGCTTGAGTAAAAGAAATTATAATGATCTATTTTCTGCAAATAATGCTCTTGTTTTTAAATCTTTATTAAAAAAAGGGGAAAGAATAACCCAATGAGCTACAAGGTGCAGAATGTTAGGTAATATACCTAAGAGTTGCGGGTGATGGTTTAATAAGGTTTGAGAGCTTGTAAATGAGCCTACGCTATTCTCAAATGATATATCTTCATATTTGACCTTCTGGATTTGAGATTGGTTTGTCTATTTCTGTGTCTTGATCTTCTGTTTTTGTCCCAGTTTCTTGGGATTGTTGGTATGTCTGAAACCTACTGTATTTCATCTTGGTTTAAATTCTTTGTAAGATAAACTTTCTTCAATAAATTGTTGTCACTGGGGTTACCTCAGGTATCACATTTTCTTATATGTCAGTTTTAAGAGTTAAATTGTTTATTGGGGAGGAAAAATTTCCTTAGTGCTGATTACTTTAACCCTACTTCTAGATTTGTACAGACCTGATTGATCTTATGTAATAATGCTCTGCATGTGAGGAGATTGTCTATAACTCTTCTAATACACAAATAGAAGGAAGAAAAGATCCAAACTCTAATCCACAATGAATTATTGACTTAAATAAAAACTACTATAAATGGTGTCAGCATTTTCATGTCCTAAATAAATATAATCAAAATCTCCTTGAGGAAAAGTTATCTAAGAGATCAAAAGACATCATCTGCTAAATAAATTATATACTATTTTTTATCTTAAGGAGACAACCAACAAAGAGATCAGTTTTAGTGATAGTAGCTAAAAAATAAAAATTGGATATAAGGCATAAACTTATCATCTTGAAACTAATCCAAAATGGCCTATTGAATCATATTACTATCATTAGTTGTAACATATATTTGGTAAGACTAAATTTGAGTAGTAAATTAAATAAATTCTTTCACCTTTGGTAATATTGTAACTAGAGCATGACTTGAATCCCGTTGTTTAATCAACTGTAACGTCCCGTTTTTGTCAATAAAGTATTTTGTATATTTCAAGGCTGCTGAAATAACGCTTGCAACCCCTTCACAGGCTCCTTGGTACTACCTTTAACGTAAATGGAAATTCCCAAAGTTACTCTAGGGTATTATTAAAGTCAGGGAGGGCAGCCAACTTGATACATTCAGCTTTTCTAACCTCCTCCCTAACTTTATGGTCCATACCCAAAATTATGTCATTTGAAATGACAATGCCCTCCAGCTTATTAAGGCACCACCCCTCCCTCAGGGCGGTCCTACAGGGAGAAGTTTTTATGGGCTGGAGGTAGTTTTATGGCGATGAATGTGGGGGTTGCCTTAGGACTGGCGGCATCAGGAAAGCGCTTATGGAAAATGGCATTTAAGTCCTAGGCACGAGTGCAATCACAGGCTGAAATCAACTTTTTTCTTCAGCATCAAAACTTTCCATGAAATCAAATAATCCTAACATTTCTTCACATGACTTGAGGCTAATATTGTTTCCATCTCCTATTTAGGTGCAACTTAAAAAATTATGACTACAGGGTCTTAGAGGGAGGCTCCTCAAACAGGTTAAATTAATTTCATGGAATTTGGAAAAGGTTGGAACTTAGGTGAAAGATCCAACTAGTAAGTAGCATGAACCACCTTTATGACAATAAAGTAAGGTCCTATCCTCTTTAGTCTCAGTTTCTTTCACGTCTGCTTAATAAGAATGTTCCTGGCGTCCAACATTACCAGATACCCTCCTTGTACTCTGGGCCTACCCTTCTCTTTCCTTCACCATTCTCCTTTTAAGTCTTCATGGTAGTTTCTAAATTGGTGTTTACCTCCTGGTTTAATTTTATTATGAACTTGGCAAAGTCTAACACTGCTTCCACCTTGGACTCACAATGGGTTCCATGTTAAATGAGGTATATGCTCATAGTTGGCAATGAAGGGAGATCAACTAATAGAGGAATGAAGGGATTTTTAATAAATAAACTGTACTAATCGGAGATGTGAGACCCAGTATAAGTGATCGCCTGTCATTGTGCACTGCAGGAAATCATTATAAACACTGGTTTACTCGTTCTGTCTGCCCGTCAGATTGAGGTTGAAATGTAGTATAATGGCACGGGAAAATCTGGAGGACTTTGCAAGCCACCCCCAAAATATGGATGTGAACTGTGGCCTTCAATTACTAATGATTTCCTGGGGCACACAATGGTTGGAGAAAAATGTGGTAAACAAATAACTTGGACATCTGAGCCACTGTTACTGTGATGTTACATGAAATAAAATGTGAGAACTTTAGTACTGGTCCACCACAACCATGAAAGCATAATACCCCTTAAAGAGGAATAATTCTCATATTTAAATCTATCAAAAGGGAAGTCCAAGTCCCTCTGCCTTTTGAATGAAAACCCACAATTCAGCAAGGGGCTGACGACTTGGTTCATTTGTTTGCAAACAAGGCACTCCTTAGTATACCTAGCAACCTGCTCTGAGTTCCCTTCTAGTTAAACGTGCGTCAGATAAGATCCAGGGTTTTCACCTTCCCAGAGTAGCCAAGTTTATCCCATCATGATGCTCCTTGGTTATTTCCAGGCGAAGGGGTCCAGTAGGAACCCATAAGCATCCCTGGAACTATACCATATCATCTTTTAGATGATGCCTCCTCATCATATCCTCCTGGTTAAGGTGCATGTGGCAAGAATTTGGGTATACTTTATGCACAAAGGGCTGTGACATGACAGCATGTCTGAAATTTCCATACTCCTCAAGATTCTCCAAGGAAGCCAGAAGATGGGTACTGGTGATGGCGAAGAACTGGTTTGATGTTATAAACTGAAGGAATTACCAGCTGTGTGTTATAAAGCTCCACTTCCTTGGGGTCAGGAGCCAAGGCTGGATTACAACTTAGGGTTTCAGATAAACCACTCTCCTTGCCCTTTTTACCCTCATAAATGAATACAAGCCGTTTAAGGATCTCATGTCAACAGGTTTGCCATCAGATAGTACTTGAGGAGCCTGATAGTACAGCAATTCCCAATGATCATACAAACTCAGACAAGCTTGGAGAAACCATTTAAATGGTGACGCCAGTAGGTCTATGCTTACACTAAAACTAGTATCTCTTTATCATAGAGCACATTGTTCAACTCAGGAAGGTATACCTTACTTGAAATATATCCCACAAAATGGTCATTTCCATCTGTGGCCATTTTTAATAGAGTTGCAGCAGTAGCAAAGTTAGAAGCATTATTAACTACTACAAACTCTTTTTATGGGTCCTCAGGGTAAAGTATGGACATAGAAAGCAAAGTGCTAATTATATCCTGTAGGTGCATTCTCCAGTGTAGAAGATCACTGAAGATTTGGCGCTGCTGGCTCTATACAGTGGTGCTACCATCTCTAACAGGCTAAGAGTTAACTCTATAAGTTAGGTACACGTCCTCACTAAGCTTATAATTCCTTTACTCTTGTGGGTATGTTCCAATCGCAAATGGCCCTCTCTAAGTCCAGAGTAGACCTATAGCCCTTTTTAAACATGATTTTACCCAATAAGGTGGCCTAAGAATTATAAAATTCACACTTATTAAATTTCAGCGCTAGTTAGCTGCTCACAAGCGTTCACTCACCTTCTGCAAGTGAATATCATGGGATTCTTGATATGGAGAGAAAACCAGTATATCATCCATATAGGCTACAGAACATACACCAAACAGCTATCCTAACGACGCATCAATACAGTTTAAAAAATTGCTTGTGCATACTATGGGAAAAAAGAATGATCCATAATTGTGCAACTATTTTCCTGGTATGGAGTGCAGTAAGTTATTATTGGTCCATTTTAACGCTTTATTTGATTAAAAGCTTTCAAGCAATCTAACTTGGAGAAGACGTTGGCTTTCTCCAAATAATGCGGAACTCGTACCTCCAAAGGGATAAGATGCATATCAGGTATGGTTACATTGTTCATCTATCATATTCTACATAGGGGAAAAGAGAACCGTCTGCGTTTTCCATATATAAAAGTGATGAGCAAACTGGATAGGTACACTTAAAGGTAGCACTTTTAGCAAGATGTTTAGTAACTCAAACATCTAACGCTGCCTCTCCTCAAGGTTTAAGGTAAATAGGGGAGGAAATGAAAACCAAATCCACTGTAATTATGTAATTACAATCAAACTTAGAATGGTCAGTTAAAGAGTTTCATAAGCTGCATCAAAAAAGGAATAATTTAAAACCTCAAAGCAGGCAAGCAATGAAGCTTCCAGATTGGGTTTCAATAGAGGCGCAAGACTAAGTTTCTTCATGTTAGGTCATTGTTCTAAGCTGTTTGGGGTATCTACCGTGGACATGGTGAATATACTCTGTATCTTACTATCCAAAGCTAAATTGGATGTATTGTCCATTTAAGTGGCTTAGTATTAATTTATGCCACCGCTATAACCCAAGGTAATTAGGTTCAGAAGTTTTTTATTGACAAGAAGTGGTCAGCAAGGTGGTACTTACCAAATTGATAATAAATAAGACCCTGACCTTTCAGTGTGGGAGTAGCTGAGAGGCACATGTCTTATTTATACCAACAGGTAAGTATTGTAACTCAAGGTATTCAGCTAGGGTTTGATCAAAAAAAGTTCTCTGAGGCAACATTATCCACTAAAACAGTTGTCCTAATCTTCCCCAAAAGATGGGCTAAAGTGGCTAAGCATAAAATATCCAGTTTTACCTAAAGTGGTTAAATTATCTAACTTACTATTAAAACTTTCCTTATGAATAATAACTCCATTATTTTGCAATAACTCTTCTTTTCCCACCTTCTAAGAATGTTTGATCATGGTAGAAGCCATATGGGATCACTCAGGGCTGATCTGATATACAGATAACGGTTTAAGATAAACCTGCAAGAGCTTATAAGTGGCTCGTTTTTGTTTATAAATGAATCTTTTATAAAGTCTTTTTGGGGTCCAAAGATAGGATCCCCAATCTTATTGTCAACTGGATGTAAATTAATTACCACAATAGTAAAACCCTCTTTCAAGGAGGGTTCATCTTGTTTTTCTGGAGGGATTTGTGGAGCAGAGCTAAAATCCAATGGCTATCTAATTCATATATAGGACCTAGCTTCAGGATGGCCCACCAATTAACTGGATGTCAATGAGGGCTCAGCAAAAAATTAGACTTTTCTAAATGGAGATAGTATTTTTGAGGGGTATCTATAGGGCACCTAGTGCTAAAAAAAGGTGTATCTATAGGGTCCCGCAGGTGAAATATTTTTGGCTAAATTAATAAAATCTAGTTTGGTGAGATGGGAAAACTCCCAGGAAAACAGCTAATTATCTGAGCAAAGTTGACTGGCAAATACAACCATACATACATGTTTTTATTATATTTGTCCATCTTATGATAGACAAATGATGCTTTTGCGATTTCATTGACACAGCTAGTGACATCTTTCCTGGAATTAACCGCCCTTTTAAAGCCAAGTCCAACAAGCCCTTGGGGCAGAGACCAGAACCCCTAAGGATCACTGATGATCTATCTAAGGTCACTGGCAAAAAATGGGTTTTTGGCTTTGCCATCCAGGGGTGAGTAAAACGGCTTATTTGAGGCAAAAACCCAGGCGGTAATCGTACTTAACACCCAGAAAATCACAAGATATGGGGTTACAGAATCTGGCCAAATTTGAAAAATTCTGATTTTGTTGAAGAATGATGAATTTGTAGCTCATATCAGATTCCAATAATCACTGGAATCTTTGTGAATCAACCCCCTATAAATTAAGTCCCAAAATGAGAAAGGCTTTGCTTTTCTCAGATACACAGATCATTTTAATAAAGATTAGGATTTTGGGCACATTTCCTGTACTCTGGTTATTTCCAGAAAAAATACAACTCTACAAAGTTCTGCGATGGCTGGAGTTCATTTTCTGCTCTGGAATTCCCCTACTGTTGTATTTGAGCCCTCCGCCTACTCCACCACCTATCCCGCTGGCTCCACCTCCTCCTATATTGCTGCCTTTTGCCCTAAATTATTCGCCACCCTTCTCAGCTCCCAGGGCCTTGTGTCCATGATGGTCGTGGGCAGTATGGTGTGCGTTTTGTTCCACAGATTTATTTGGAAACACAATAATTAACGTTTAAAACGTCTCTTCATTTTATTGGGTCACCTGGCCTTGTTGGCACAACTTTGGCCTGGGCATTTCCCCTTAGCGACCTCCTGCGCTCCAGTTTCCCTGAAAGTCAGACAGAGGTAAGTTTTGGACATGACCACAGAATTTATATATATGCACCAAAGAGTGGCCCACTTGACAAAGGGTGAAGATTTTATGGAAGGTTTGGAGAAAAGACATTTCTGGTAAATATGCTTCCAGTAGCTTTTACAACTTTTTATTAACTTAAATGAATGTGGCTGAACTCTAAAAACTATAAAGACCCAGTTGGCTGCACTGGGAAAAAGTTAACATAGCAAGTTGGCGCCACAAAGGCCTGGACAAGGGCTGTTTAAATTATTTCTGATAGAAACTATAGAATCAGTTAAAGCTAGCGCCTTCTTGATTTCCAAAATTGCTTCTGTGGTAGATCTCATAATAGTTACTGAAGGGCTTATAAGGCCTGAAACTATAAAATACGTGCAGAGAATTCTGGAACCCTCCAACTGACGGTAAGAAAATAAATGCTGATCTGTTCAAGAACCAAAACAAAAGATATTGCCGTGGTGAAAAGCACAGTGACTGTGGTAAACAGTTAACGCACCCTATTACCACTAAGGGGTAGTCCTACATAGAAAAATTACATACAAGTGTAATAAATTGGTTGGTTGTATATTATGAGGAAAGTTATTATTTGCTATTGTCTATATAGAAGGAAGGGAGGCAAAAACCCCAAACCACAAGGAAATAAATATTAAACATATTGAGTAAAAACAACATTAATGGTGTCAACTTCATGACCTAACCTCATAAAATGGTCGTAGAGAGAGGTCCCTTTTGCACTACTTTCACAGGTTATAGTTGTCTGGCCTAACGCTTAGCTTACTGTATGTAGCGACTAAACATTAAGCTTACTAATCTTTTGTATAATAAAACTATGCCAAAGATATAAACAAAAAATGTTAACTTCAACAATAGATGCTATCCTTTATCTATAATAAAAAAACATATATTTTAAAATCATTTCATTCAAGATTTGATAGAACTCCTGTGATGAGGATTATCAATTATTTTGGATGCGTTTATGGGAATAAGTTGATTTGTAAAAAGATCTAAATGAGAAATTGCAGGGTTTATAATGTAACCCAATTTAGGGTAAAATCTAATTTTGAGATTCTGATTGTATTACAACTTTGATTTGAAAACCAGGAATCAAGTCAACAATTATCCAACTACCCCCTCTTTGGATTAATTTACTACTCGAGCTTCAATGAGACAGTCATCAGGTTCATGTTAGGGTCTTGGAAACTTGGCATGAATAAATAGTCTTCTCCAACAATTCAAGCGTCAAATAGTGTGAGCTTTGGCAGCGACCTGGTCAAGTATAACGTAAGTTCCTTTCCATAAAGTAGCTAATTTGTGAATCCTACCAAATTCATAAGTATCACAGTAAGCGACACAATTGCCAACTGAAAAGCTTGCCACTGTAAACCTATGTATCTAATCTTTTTCTTAATATTTATTTTTAGTTAGAGCTTCTCCATATGCTTCAGTCATAATCTAATCATGGATTTACCAATCAGTTTAAGTATTTGGATGGTCAAATATCATCCTATTTGGTAATATTAATGTAATAAAGGCGATAGTGCAGGTTGTTGAATATATTTAAAAGCTAAAAGACGGATATCCTATACTGATATGGTAGCTGATGTTGTAAACAAAAACAGTTGAGTCCACATATATGTTCCATTGAGCTGAAGAATTGTTGGCAAATTTAGTGAAGAGTTTATACTAAGATACAGTTGGTACATTCCGTCATCCCATTGGTCTTGGGATGGTAAGGGATGGTAAGAATCCTATGTATTCCCATTGGCTTTTCTAGCTTGGGAACTTCTCAAGAGGTGAAATTAGTAGCATTGTCTGTAAGTGTATTTGGCGTCAACCATGCTGCTTTTATTTTCTCTATTAAAAAATTTACAATCAATAATTGCTCTAAGATCTCTTTTAGCTCAAGCTTTGACCACTTAGTAAGATGATTGATTACTACTATGATGTATCAGAAGTTTAAAATGCTAGTCAGGAAAGATCCTACAATATCTATAAACACTGTATGCCAGGCCCAATTAGGTTAATTAACCTGTAGGTGGTTGTAGTCTTATATTACTGATGCTCTTGACAATAATGGCATTTTGTGTTAATACATCTTAGATATTAAATCATAAAATCTAAATAATCCCTTGTTAGATCTTCTCAAAGGTATTAATTAGACCTCCATGTCCTGCTGCGAGATGATATTGAATGATTATTTCTGGACGAGATGAAGGTGAGAGTATAGTCTTCAGTCATTCCCTACAATTTTATACAATTTTCCATCCCTAATTTTGGTGTCTTTTATTGTATACCCAAGATGCGGCGAATATAAGGACTTTTATTATAATAATCCTTTGCTTTTTTTTTAGTACTAGATGGTCCAATAATCCTTTGCTTTCATTTTTCAAATAGTTGATCTGCAAATGGGATAGAGCTGTTACAACAGCAGCCACAAAAGCCCATTAGCATTTTGATGGGTTTTTCCTGAGCAATTTACTATCTCATAGTTGTAGGCCAGAATTTCAAGGCACATTGTTATAACCAGCCAACAGTTTTTATAACCATTTTAAGGAGCATGGTTGGTGACAACCTTGAATTTGGTCCCATGTATATAGATTCAAAATTGTTTACAGGTGTACTTGATGGCTATGCACTCTCGCTCAGTTACAGCATAATATCATTTGCACTTCTCCAATATATGACTTCAGTAGGCTACCAGATGCTCCTCTCTTTCAACTCCTATCTGAGATAATACAGCTCCTATAGCTGTGGAGATGCGTCATAATGTACTATAAAAGGCTGGTTGAAGTTGGTATATCTTAAAATGGGGCTTCAGTAAAAGCTTTCTGTAGCCAGTTGAAGGAGCTTTGCATTTTTAGACCACTGGAAAGTGATCCCTCATCAAAGCAGATGTATTAGAGGCTTAACAAGTTGAGAAAATCCTGGTATATATTGGATGTAGGACCTGACCATTCCAAGAATTACTTAAATGTCTCACTTACTTTCAGGTTCTCTCATGCAGTTGATGGCATCAAGTTTTTGATGTTTTGCTGTTTTCTTGAGTGTTAACAATGATACCCAAATACTTCATTTGTGAATTAGAGAACTGGCACTTGCTAGGCTTGATATTTAACTGAGCTCAGGCTAACCTCCAAAAGACCTCTTCCAAATCCATTAAATATTGGTTGAACGTTTTGAGAACACAATTATCATTTAGTTAAACTATGATGTACCTTATCTTAAAATCTCCTAGCATAGTGTCCATCTCCTGCTGAAAGGTGGCTGGTGCATTACACAATACTTGGGACATTTAAGTCGGTTAGATAAAAATTTTAAAAGTAATATTAGTGCACTTTTCCTGGTCTTCAGGAGGCAGGAAAATCTGCCAGTATCCATTAATGAGATCCTAGATTTGTAAGATACTTGTCTCCTCCTAATTGATTAAAGGCATCATATATTCACGGTAAAGGATAATAATCCTGTTTAGCTATATTATTCAGACGTCACTAATCAATAATAACTCTATTAGAGCCATCTTTCTTCTTAATTATGAGTACCAGAATGGCCCACGGGCTTTACAAGAGTGGTTATCATTCCTCGATTTATAAGCTTCTACATTCACTTATGCACCTCCTTATCACTGGCATTGTTTCTCCTTATCAGCTGCGATTGAATAAATCTTTCATCCCCAGTATCAACGGGGTGTTGGATAATCACATCACACCCAAGGTCATAGTTGTCTGTTTCAAATAATTGAGCGTATTTTTGTATCAGAGCCATTACTTGTTCTTTCTGACTTACAGTAATATGTCAAGTTGTTCATAAGAAACAACTGCACAATCTGGTAAGGGCGGCTCAGGTAAGACAAACTATGCCTGAATCTCAAACTCATATACCTCCCAAAATCTCTTCCAGTGGAGTAATATGTATGAAGGTGATCTTCTGCACTTTCTTGATGGAAATTTTGGATGAGGTCAGGTTAGCATTAATACAAAGATCTACTTATGACTGGACGATATTATCCCTGAGCAGCAAAAAGTTCAACTTTTAATTGTTGCCAAGGGGAGTAAATTTCTCCAAGTAATTTTTCAGTAAATCCAAGCTCATCTAATTGACATCACAATCTGTTCTCCAGGGTATAATACACATTCCTTAATGTTTAAGGGGAATGCCTTTAATTTTGCAAATGGTTTCAGGTGGAGAGGAACTTCTATGATCTATTTGTTAACAGATAGGTAATACACCTTGTTAAGAATCACATCGAGTTAATCTTGTGAGTTAGGAAAGTCTAATTTATCTCTTAAGTAATGAAGGGTTAATGTTTAACCAATAATAGTAAAGTGTTCTCCTCATAGTTTTAAACAGCACTATATTACTTAAGAAATCTAGAGGTAACAAAAAGAGATGGTTATCATTGGGAAGCATTATAGCAGGGGCACTAATCTGCAAAGAGCTGACCTCAATTGTTAATGAGATATATTGTTATGTTTACATGACCTAATTGAGGTCACCAACAGCAAAGACAAGGCTGGGCGGCAGTAGGTCCAAAGGGTCAAGTTTCAGGACTTTCCTGACCTAAAGCACATCTTGGACCAACGCTTGGTACAGGCCAGGTATGCCCAGGTTGGTCCATGTGAGGTGTATAATACCCAGCCCCTTGTTACAGCTATAGCATTAAAACGGACGAGTTATCATCTGAATGATGACAGCTCAATTCTATTACTCAGTGAACGGGGTTTGAAACCCACAGTTTACAAAATTCTAACTTGGGTTAAACTTGATTTTAATTAATTATTCAAGTTTGAACAACTTTCAAGTATAGTACCCTGTCAGATGGAAGTGTGCACTTGTTGGTGCATCTCAGCTTAGCACCACTTTCACCAATGGATTATTCCCCCAATTTTTTAATTATGATCCTTTAATACCGACCTTCCTTGTTGGTTGTCTTCCCTTTAATAAAACCTCATTAGTTTTACGTTTTTTTATGTTAACTTGGATGAACTTGTGCGCGGACCTCTTCAAGGAGGTCTCACACAACGTTAGCTGTGTTGTTTGTGCAAATTTCATCCTCTCATCTGATGCAAAGCTGGTCCGCTTGGGTCCCCTCCAGACCAAAGCAACTGTACACTCCTGCACAGAACACAGCTTATATTTGGACTCCTCTTTGGGGACCACCCAAGTCTTTCTTTTTGTACAATTACTATTATTCTACTACACGCTCAACACCCTCGCCTTATGTTATTTTAGCTTAAGCACCCTCTGCGGGGCTCTCTTTTCTTTATTACTGACGATTAGTTCCCTTGCATTGGTGTAAAAATTTACTTAAGAGTTGATTATCAGTTGTCAACCCAATAACCTTTTTACTTCACAGGTTCAGTTTCCTCGAGCACCTCGCGTTGTAAAGAATATATTATCCAATAATAGTATGGAGACTATTAGCCATATTTGAGTTAGAACTATTATCAGGCCCAACGCTTTAGCCAGTACTTCTGATTATATACTTGATAAGTCATATTTGTATAGATTTTTTCCCTGTATTAATGTCCACCATATCTTCATCAAGATCTCCTGATGACAGTCTCTTTCAGCCCAACACACAGTCAGCAGCTTTCCCTGAGTTGTGGTTCCCTTTGTCTCTAGATCTCCACTCAGATCTCTACTATTCTCTCTTAGAGTCTTCCAATTATTGCCTTCTGCAATAATATCCTTAAGATGGAACTTCACACTGGATGCTGATAGTCTAACTATAACCAAATCTACAATAAAACTAATAATAATGTTTTTAGTAGTAATTATGTTTTTATTATAGTGGATCCTAGGGAATTATATAGTAGGGGATTTGGCCGTCTAACCCTCAGTTGACACCTCTTCGATGAAATGGCAGTTGTTGCAATTGAATCACCCTTTCTCGTCCTGGCAGCAATGTTATTCCCATCCTGGCTAGTATTCCAATGTTGGACATCCTTGAGACCTCAAACAGAAAGAGTCAGAAATGTGTCCCTAATGTTTTTCTCTCAATCCAAGTGGACCAATCATAATTGGCTAGTGACCTGCTTAAGTATCGGGACTTTTTTACCCATTATGGCAGGTTACTTCACCAACCAATTGATTCACTAGTTGCAGGTGGCATCACTCACCTCGCAACTCACCATTCATTCACAATCAGTTGGTGATGAAACCTGACCAATCCCAATCGATACACCTTATAGTTAATCACTATCAGATGCCCCTATTTAGTTGGCCACTCCTCCCAATGAGATATTAGATATTCATTCGGATCAATCCTGGATGGATATGACCAGATGAATATGCCAAAATCCCCCGAACATAGTTCCTCCAAAATTTGGGCCAACCAATTTCTGATTCACTTCGCTTTAGGTAATTTTCCCCTAGAAACACCTGGTAATCTAGTAGGCTGGGAATATAGGCAAAAATGCCAACACATCCCCCTATTTCCTAGATTTCCAGTGAGAAAAGGACCAGGGCATAGGATCACCACTTCAGACACCTGGTCAGATACTTCATTTGCTCAAGTAGAGTAAGATCACCAATACTCAACACTGCTTGGGATGACCTTCAGCATACAGCATTCCTCCTCTTCCTCCTCACTACCACCTACTCAGAGCGCGGTCCTCACGACCTCTTGTCATGCTGGGCTGATCGATTTACTTGTGATAATATTATTCTCATGATCCAGTTTTCCCCCATCAGGGTATATGACCCTCTGTCATATTCAGAATTCTTGGTCCAGCGTCCTTGAATTCCTGATTCTCTCCTCATCCTAGACAGGAGACCCTTGCCATCAATGTTTACTTCGCGGCTTGATTAAGAATACTTATTTCTATTCACCCTTGTTATTTAGCTCATAACCTCTTAGCTGTAAGTCATTCTTAATTTTCCTCAGAAAGCTTATCTCATTGCTTTTTGAGATTAATTTCCTCAAAATTGGAGCCTAATGGATTATAGAGTGCATAATGTCAACTTCTTTGTAAGTTTGACATCCCCCTCTAGTCCTGCTCATATGTTGAACTCAGAATCTCGCTACCAGCAGCTTCTTAACAGTCTGTCAGATTCGGACCTCCACCTCTTCCAGCAGATGAGTCAGGATGCTCGACGGAACCTCTTCTATGGTCCTTCCAGGACTCATACGCCTAGTCTGGCACAAGCAGCTAGTCCTTCCATCAAATTACTGGAAATAGTAACCAATCCCTCCAAGACCAAGTTAGATATTGTTTCAAACAACTCTCAGCCAACTCTTCCTTTGCAGTCAATTCCTGAGTTGGACTTTGAGACCCTCCTGGATTTGGCTCCTTTTGCTGATGCTCCAAACATCATTGTTGATGCTCCAGAGATCTTGCCGGTCACTTTGGATCATTTGTTCTTGGCAGTTTGGACTTTCCCCCTGAGTTCCTCTTCTGACTCGGTCAATTCTACAAACCCACTGTGCTGGTTTCTGAGCTTTCAATTGGGAACAGCATACACTTTGAGCTCCCCTACGCTGAACTCTGGACCCAAGTCGCTAAGGCATTGACATTAGCACTGAATTCCTATGATTTGAACAACCTTCTGGATTGGGATACTGCTGCTTATGCTCTCCGCTTTGCTGGCCAAGTTCTTTGAAGTTGGTTGACGAAGCTTCCAGCCTCACCTGGCTTCCATCAGTCATTCAGCTTTAGCTTCTGTGAAGCCCATAGTTGTCATTAATAAGATGCAATGCACTCTTTACAAAACTACCTCTTCTCTGGAGCTTCTCATCACTATCTTCTGTTGATGGCGTTAATTGGGGGCATGATTTGACAACCCCCATTGAGTATTCCTTCTTAGCTGCTGGCTCACATGTCCAGTGTCCTTGATGAGGCCTGTCAGCAGGCGCTTAAGACAAATCTTCTGGCATCAGTGCCTTATTAGGATTACTCAGGGTTATTAGCTGATTGCCTCTTCCTCTATTGCTGTTTTCCTCCCCACTCTGGGGTTTCACAATTGGCTTCTTCCAACTTATCAATTTCCCTTCCCTAGTCGCGTTTTCTCAAGGCTCAGCGTCCACTCAATGAATGTGGTTTCGTGTAGGTCTTGCCCTCACAAGTGTCCAATCATATATCAATTTTGATGGGCTATTTCTTCCTACTGCGATCCATCCTCCCTCCCCCAAGAGGTGACATAGGCAGAATCATCCCCATACTGAGGAACACCAAAAAAATAAAAATTATAAAACTATTGCTTTTTTTCTATGCATTTTAAAAATCTCTTTTTTCCCAATATCTTTTATCAATTTTTTATTTTTATTCTTCTTTTTTTCTATGGGACTTGACTTTATTTCAGCTCAGAAGTCCATCTTTTCCCCCAAACTGGGTCCTGGGAACTTAAACCTACTAGTTTTCTATAGTTCAGAGGTCCTTTTTTGTACTTAACCATCTAGATTAGTTCAGAGGTCCTTTTTTCGACTTGACCTAATCATCAGGACATGACCAACTTAATCATTCATCAGTTCTTTGGGAACTCTTTTAGTTTTTTCTTAGATCCAATGCTTTAAATACTTAGCATGGACTTGATTTACTACTCTTCCATCCAAGAGATTCTTGATGGAGTAAGCATCAGTCTCCATCTTAGCGATTACTTTGAATGGACCTAACCATAATGCATCTAATTTTTCTTCATCTGAAACCATGTGTATCGCAATAGATGACTCTTTCTCCTATTCAATATTCTTCTAATGCTGGTCAGTTCTTATCATCCATCAATTTCGCTCATATCCTTTTCTTCAGGGTCATATCAAATGCTTGTGATTGCATATCAATCAGGATACTTGTCAGTAGGTTCAATTATTGTTCAGTACTCATCCCTGATGTAGGTTCTACTACCCAATATAATATCAGCGGCAACGCGGCCTTTCTCCCATATAGTAATTCAAACAATGTCTTTCCCATCACCATATGATGACTAATGTTGTAGGCAAATGTCACTAAACTCAAATACGCTCCCCACATGGAAGCTCTCCCTGCAACTAACTTTCTCAGCGTCACGGCCAGCTTCCCATTGACCCATTCTACCAGTCTGTTTGTCTCTGGCTGGTATGGTACTGACATGACTCCTCAGATCCCCATTATTTCATATAACTTGGGATCGCATGAGATGTGAAGTTGGTCCCATTGTCACTTAGTAGGATTTGTGGACATCCATGCTGGTATGTTACTTGATCCAGGATGAATCTCGCAGTACTGGTAGCATCAACTCTGGTTAGGGCTTTCATTTTGACCCATCTTGTCAGATGGTCGATGGCTACTATGATGTACTTGACTCCTCCTGAGCTCATTGCCAGCGGTACCATCACATCAATGGACACCATGTGCCATGAAAATCCAGATCAGACCAGTCAGTATCCAGTTGTATTCTTGTGTGGTTTATGCAGCTGGCATTCCGCGCAACAAGCCTGATGATCTGTGACATCATAGTTAATCAATTCTCAGTAATAATACTGGCAAATATAGTTGGTTGTTTTTCTCAGGCCTCCCGTGCCCAACAACCTTGTGAGTGGCTTGAACTATTGCTGCTCTTTCTGACAGTTTTAGGAATAATAGCCATTTCCCATTTATCATCTTGAACACTTGTCCATCCATTTTCTCAGTATTTTCCATCGCTTTTTGAAGCACACCTTGGATTTCTTGAGGCTCGCCCTCAATTCTTTCTTCGACCATTCTCTGGAATAGCTCATCCCAAATTATGGTCATCCTGAGTAAACACTTCCTGATATCTCTTAAATAATTCAAGCACCTCCTCCTTCTGCCCTTTATCAGATCTGTGAGATGCTCCTGATCAACCAATAAATTGATGCTTTTGGCTGCCCTGGCTGGTAATCCCATTTCCTTGAGAGACCTTAAATCATAGAATCATCTCAATTTGGCCTGATTGGCAGATTTCCCCATTATTGACCTTGAAATTCACTTCATGTGTATCCCAATTTCCTGGTCATTTTTGGGCGAATTTTCTCCGGTACTTTTCAATAGTTTGAACATCTCCTCTTGCTGGCCTTCTGACAGATCAGCGAGTTGCTCTTAATCAACCAATAGGTTGATACTTTTGGCTACCCCATCTGATACTTTCATCTCATTGAGGGTGGAATTTTTCCTCCATTTGGCTGTCAGGATTTCTTGTCGCTTCTTAGGTTCAAAATTCTTAGACCATACAATCAATATTTTAATTTTTATATATTTTTTGTTTTTTTTTGCAATGAGACTTGCAACCTACAAAAAGGCTCATAGGTCCTACTTATCCCTTCATCCAAAAATGGTCCTGGGTACTTAAACCTACCAGTCATCATTGTTCAAAATCTTATCCTCTTAAGATTTAATCAACCATTTGGTTCAGTGGTCCCCTTCTGGGACTTGACCAAAATCTCAGGACATAACCATTTAATGATTCAGAGGTCCGCTGGGAACATTACAACTATTTTTCTTAGGCTCAATACTACCATTTAGTATTGACCTTTCTCCTTATATGACCAGCAGCGCTGTTTCTTCACATATAGGCTACACTTGCTGACTTCAGGCAGTTCTCCTGAATTAGGCCTTTAATACTGACTGGAAATTCGTCCAACAGGTCCTAATTTCATCTCTTCTTCGGCAACTGATGCTTTCAGATCTTTGTATCTCATCAGCCAAAAGTTTTGTCCGATTGTCCAGCTCATTTTTTCCTCCTGAAAACGATTTTCAGCCTTTGTGGCTATCCTTAATTACACAGGTCGTTCTGGCCTCGTTAGCTTCATCCAATTTCTCTGTAATTGATGAACTCTTCTCCAGCAACTTCTGACCAGTTATTGAGTGTTATTAAATCAAATGATTTCCTCCACTATCTTGGATCAATCATTTCCTCCTTTAACATTATCTCTTCATTGGTATGGCAATCCAATTTTCCAGATTGATTGCTTCTTATTTTGTCCATTGCAACATTTAAACACTCACTCCTCAGGACTATTTAAAGCGGATTCAATTTTAACCTGAGTTGATCCTGCTGTTCCTTGGGACTATTTACAGCGGGCCCAATTCCAACCCAATTTGGCCCTGCAGATACTCTTCATCTCAATTAGATGTCTGGTGGAACTGGTTTCCTTGCATCACTAGATAGTTCCATATCTAGGCTGCAATTCCTTTTCCCTGAACTTGAGTATCTTCTTTCTGCTTCACTCAAAGCTCCGCTGCTGAGCTAGGTGAACACCACTGAACGTGATCCTCTTCACATTCTATCTTCATTACTTCCTTCAGTAACATATTCCCAAAATTGGAAACATCTTCTTTGTATGACATTACCGATAGATTCTTATACTCAACTACCCCTGTAGTGAGCACCAAATTGTAAAAATTTACTTAAGAGTTGATTATTGGTTGTCAACCCAGTAACCTTTTTGCTGCACAGGTTCAGTTTACTCATGAACCTCGCGTTGTAAAGAATATATTATCTGATAATAGTATGGAGACTATTATCCATAGTTGAGTTAAAACTATTATCAGGCCCAACGCTTCAGCCAGTACTTCCAATTGAATACTTGTTAAGTTGTATTCATAGAGATTTGTTCCCTGTATTACTGTTCACTTGATCTTTGTCAAGATCTCCTGATAACAGTCTCTTTTATCCCAACACACAGTCAGCAGCTTTCCCTGAGTTGTGGTTCCCTTTGTCTCTAGATCTCCACTCAGATCTCTACTATTCTCTCTTAGAGTCTTCCAATTATAGCCTTCTGCAATAATATCCTCGAGATGGAACTTCACACTGGATGCTGATAGTCTAACTATAACTGAATTTACAATAAAACTAATAATAATGTTTTTAGTAGTAATTATGTTTTTATTATAGTGAATCCTAGGGAATTATATAGTAGGGGGTTTGGCCATCTAACCCTCAGTTGACACCTCTTCAATGAAATGGCAGATGATGCCATTGAATCACCCTTCCTCGTCTCAGCAGCGATGGTCTTCCCCATCCTGGCTAGTATTCCAATGTTGGACATCCTTGAGACCTCAAGGGAAAGAGCCAGAAACGTGTCCCTAATGTTTTCCTCTTGATCCAAGCGAACCAACCATATTTGGCAAGCGACCTGCTTAGGTGATGGGACTTGTCACAATTAAAGCAGGTCATGAACCAACTGATTGATTTGCTAGTTGCAGGTGGCATCACTCACCTCGCAACTCACCATTCATTCCCAATTCGTTGGTGATGAAACCTGACCAATTCCAATCAATACATCTGATGATTAATAACTATCAGATGCCTCTATTTTGTTGGCCACTCCTCCCGATAAGATACTAGATATTCATCCAGATCAATCCATGATGGATACAACCAGGCGAATATCCCAAAATCCCCTGAACATAGTTCCTCCAAAATTTGGGCAACCAATTTCTGATTCACTTTGCTTTAGATACTTTTCCCCTAGTGACACCAGGTAATCTAGCAGGCTGGGAATATGGGCAAAAATCCCAAAAGTTGGTCCTGTGCTTTGCGCATTACCACGCTGGGAACTGGAGAGTTATAGACACTCTTCTGGCATATATCCCCTTTACTTGTAGTACCCATAGATTCAGCCTTTCCATATCGTTGATTGTGGGCCACATAAGGGGATACTCTCAATTGTTTTAAAAACTGACTGAATAACAAATTCATGAGGCACCACTTTTAAAATTGGCTTGACCCAAATTTTTTTTGTAAATATTGCTACAAGTATAACAAAAAAATAATATTAATCTACAATTATTGAAAGAATGGAAGGAATATTGACTTTATTAATTATAGTCTTGATCTGTTCTCCTACATTAGGGAGTGTGTATTAATGTTTTTAATTGGTAATGCAATTTATACTCCTTTTAGAGGAGGTAAGGCTTGAGAATCCTCAGTATCTATAAATTGAATTGTGCTCAGAAATATAAGTGGCATAATGTTTGGATACAACTATTGTCCCTCTTCTTCCATGGCAGCTCATTGACTTAAGTTGATGGCTGACATCATAGGGATGACTTTATTGGTTTTTAACATAGGGATGGCTCATGTCTTCATCACAACTATGGGACAAGATTGGATGATGACCAGAAATAGGCTTTCACCTTCTACTGCTGAGGCATCTTTCCCTGACTTTCATCCTCTTGAAAGGTCACAAGGTTTACCTCAGGGCATCGTTTATTAAAGGAAGCTTCATGATGCCCTTAGATTCACATATCCAAAAAAATTAATCTTGACTAGATTGCAGCAAATTTTGCAATTTCCTCAACATTTAGGGAAGTTCTCCATGGTCCCTCTATTACCTTCATTACCTTACAGGGTCTGGCTGGTTCATAATTCCACATTAGCAGTTCAAATGTAATTTCACATTGGGGGTGGAAGGTGAGTCAGTAGGGGCATATGGCTACCAACCTGAAGGTTGTGGGTTCAATTCCTGCCCTTTGCACATCCATCGGGGTGCCAGCTGAAGGAAGCTATTGGCGGTTAGTAGATCTAATAACACGAAAACCTTACCCATGACGTAACCAGAAAAATTTGAGACCCAATCCGGAGGTGGAAAAACTTTCTTTGACGGAGTTGACCCTGTTCAGGTTTCATGTTGTTTCTTTCTTTTGGTAATGCCTGTCCCCTGGTTGGCTTGCCTCAGTTAAATAAAATGTAATTTCACATCCCTTTGGGTTTCAATCATGGATGGCATATCCAAATCCTTTACATTTATCAGAAGCAAGGAGTAGTGTAACTCAGGATAATTCTCTGGTGGCATTTTCGAAGAACAATCTTGACGTCAAATTCTACCATAGCTTTAGCACCTAAAAAACCTGAGCCTCGTGATAGAAGTGTTCAGAAAACTAGGTATTGATTTTGTTCTTCTTATTTTGAATGGTTATTAATTTAGACTTCTGAATGGCCATGCGTTTGGGTTAGCCAAACTCTCATAGAACCAAGCTTTCCATAGCAGCAAAGGTCCAATGTTTCTCAGGTAAGTAGGGCATGATCAGATATCAACTCTTGTTATCTGAACATTTAATCATAATAGTGACTAAAAAAGGTCATTAGCTCCATGCATGGTCATCTTAGACAATTTCTTGAGTGATTGCACACAATGCTTGTCAAATTTAGGAAGATTAACTGGGTTTAATCTGTTGAAATCCTGCATAGAACCTTCCTGATCTGGACATCACTGAAGCATTACTAACCCAGGGCCCTAAGTTACTAGAATAGGGCTGACTCTGTTTAAGAGCTGGCATCTTTAAAGAGGGGTCAAAGCAAATAACAAAGTTGGTACTGAGCGAGTATAATGAGGCATTGTTTCCTAGATAACCTCCACTATCAAGCATTCTTCTCCAAATAGCTCTATGTGTGTAAGAGGCGTTATTTGATAAGTGCACTGAAATCTAGCATCCTGAAACTCGCCTTTAATTTGTAATCCCCAAGTGGTTTGATTATCCTTCTCCCTAAGGCATTGATGCTTAATTTACATAATTACATGAAATCTCTCTACATTTACTGCACACTAGAGATCAAATCATCTTATTATTTCTTGTGGGCAGTCTCATTGTTACAAAATTTGTAGACTTAACAGTATAGTTCTTTGTTTGTTTGGAGGAGATCTCCATTATCTTGTTGAAAAGCCCAGACTATTCCTATTAACATTAGATATCCTTATGCATGTTTGCTTGTTAGGTTTGATCTGTTGTAACTCAGACAGGAGGTGGTTAATGAACATGATGTTACTTTCTAAATGCTGTGTGGCCTTTTTTAATTTTCTCGTTGGGTGCATTGGTTAAGTTCCTTGGCTGCCTCAGCTTGTCAAATATGTCCCCTTGAGTTACATGGTTATGTTCAGCTTCCCCTTAAAATTGAGTCTTCCCTTAAAAATTATTCAATGGTGACTCTGTAACTGTCTATGGCATGATATAATATGGCCATCACTTCTGGTTCAAATTTATCAATAAGTTCATTCAGTCACTTTTAAAACTACACACTAAGGTTGTAGTTGTTGTCAATTGCTTGACAAACACCCTGGAAACTGGCTTCTAGATGCCTATTCAAGTCCTGTAGCACTTCCACATTTTACTTTTTTCTGTTAAAACTCTCATAATCAGAGCATGGTGACGAAAAAAAGGTCAATTGGGAACTTTATACAGTATATTTATATATCAAGCAAGATATTGTCCCATCTTAAGTAACACTACAAGATTCTTGTAGCAATTGATGATGGCTCAAAGACCAAAAGTTTTCATATTGCTAAATATATTAGTTCTGATTATGTTGATGATAAAATAAGCGAATACTAGATCAGACATTTTGTCCAAAAATCCAGAATCCCCAGTTTAACATTTGCCCAATCTGTCTTAACTGCTCTGTGGTGAATGTATAAGTCTTAAAGCTCTTGAAATGAGAACATTGGAATCTACTTTCCTCTAATGTCATTGTTATAATATCGGCAGTATCAATAGATACTCCAGTGGAATTTGCACAGGGCTTGACCACTGAGCAATCAGGATTAACGATATGAAAATCGTTGTCCTCAAAACAACAGAAAATATCTAATATAAAAATATGGAGCACTTGCTCCCATAATTTCTTTTATTTATATGCTTTATACCGCGGATTCTTCCTATTCCACTTTTCTTCACTCACTTAAAAACAACCCTCCTCTTAATCGCCCATCTTGCTTATATTACAGCGGCTTGGACAATACCACTCTCATAGCTTAAACTATTTGGTTCCATTGATTCTCCTCGTTTCAGATGGTTATTCTCAAATTTGCTATTGCCTTAATTGTAGGCGAATTAAATTGTAATTATCAAATGTTGACATCGCCTTATTTGGATGAGAACCGATAATAAAATCGTTATATCCAATAAAACCTGTTAATCCTAATATCGCCTCATCTCAAGGCACTCGAATACTCATATCTGATATCAATTTTGGCGGATTGCACTCTAGCTGTCCCATGATTATCATCCAGTCATATCAGAATCATGACATTACCCCTCATTGACTGGACAATAAGGCTCATATTTCTTGTATGGTCAGAGGAACTTTGCATGTACTCAGTTAATGATCTGACCACCTGCGGGATCCTTGATGGTATAAGCATCAACTCCAGTTTTCTTTATAACTTTGAACGGACCAGTCCAAATACTGGCCAGCTTGTGTTTCCACCCGAATCCATGTTGGTCATGGAAGAGAACCACATCACCATCCTTGAATGTCGCCAGCCTGGTATGTCGTACCTGATCAGTGGCCTGAATCCTAATCTTCTTGGCTAAGCTGAAGGAATATGCTTCAGTTTTCAGTCTGATCAGAATGTTTGCAAGGTTTGTCAAGTAGCGGTGGGGTTCCACTCCACCTGTGTCTTCTACACACGAATAAAGTAATGCCAGAAGGGACAGGTGTCAGCCATATAGTAGTTGGAAGGGACTCTTCCCCGTGGCGGAATGATAACTAATGTTATAGGCAAACATGGCAGTGGAAAGAAGAGAACTCCAATCAGAAGGGCGATCCGTTACTAATTTTTGTAGTATGTTCACTAAAGTTCCATTCACCCATTCGACCATTCCATTTGACTTGGGGTGGTATGGGGTCATCAAAACTCCGCGGATACCCATAAGCTTGTTCAGTTTGGGGGAGGATGTGCGAAGTAAAGTTAGCTCCATTATCAGTGAGAATGAACTGAGGGCAACCATGGCGCTGAATAATGCATTTTATTATGAACTTGGCCACTGTAACTGCTCCCAAATCCTGTATTGCCCTTGCCTCGACCTACCAGGTCAAGTGGTCAATAGTCACCAGAATGTACTTACACCAGTTAGCTTCTGTTGGTAAGGGCCCAGTGACATTGATAGAGACCGTATGCCAGGCAAAGTGAGGTTTCACTAACTGGTATGAAGTCTTATGGCGGAATGGCTTCTTTACTTGGCACTGATGGCAACAGGAAATGGTTTTGAGCACATCAAAGTTCATACTTTCCCAATAGTACTGAGGGCGCAACAACTTCATTGTCTTGTGCACCCCACCATGGATGACTGCCTTGTGGGCGCTCATAATAATTCCTAGCTATGCTGAGGGTCGCAGAAAACTCACCATAGAATTACTGATCCGCTTATACAATTCTCCATTCCATTGGAAGGTATTTGCTCGCATTTTATCCAACACTTTAATCACTCGGGGTGGTTCATTGGTGTACTTCCTGCTGAGCATTTTGTCAAACATTATATCGCTTATATCTGCGGTAACTGCAATTGTTGGAAATTTTGATAAGCAATTGGCATTTTGGTGTTTTGCTCCTGGTCGATGAAGAATTTTGAAATCATAAGCTTGCAGCTTAAGAGCCCATCAGGCTAGCCACCCCTCAGGCTCTTTCAAGTTCTTCAGCCAGCGCAATGATGCATGATCTTTTACAACCTTAAGCTTTACTCCATGCAAATAGACTCAGAACTGCTTATATGCATAAATCACCACTAAGCAATATCACTCAGTTATGATGTAATTTTGTTCATGGCAATTCAAGCTATGACTGCAGTACGCCACGGGGTGCTTCTCCCCCTTATCGTCCTTCTGAGACAGGACTTCCCCAACAGCGGAAAGTGATGCATCCATCTGCACTATATATACCTTATCGAAATTAGGGTAGCGTAACACAGGCGCACTAATTAGCGCCATTCAGAGTGTATCGAAGTCACATTGGCACCATTTCATCCATTCAAAAATGACATCCTTCTTTTGTAGCTCAAAAAGTGGACAACCAATGCATCTTAAATTGGGTATGAAGCGTTGGTAGTAACCCACCATCCCCAAAAACACCTGAATGTCCCGCTTACTAACTGGCTTAGTCATCTTCTGGATAGCCTTCACCTTGGCAGGTTGGGGTCAGCCCAGTTGCATCCACCACAAAACCAAGGTACTCCAGCTGATCCTTGAAGAAGTGGCATTTCCAGGGCTTGATCTTAATAGTGGCCTCAGCCAGTTGGCGGAATGCCTCTTCCAAATGGTTAAGGTGTTCAGTGAATGTGCAAGAGAAGACATTAACATCATCAAGGTACATGAGTACACATGACAGCTTCAGAACGCCCAGAATGGTGTCCATTGATCGTTGGAACGTAGCTGGGGCATTACATAGCCCTTGCGGCATCCAAGTTGGCTGTAAAAGCCCTTTGGATGTGATTATAGCGCATTTTTCTTGTTCTTCCATGGGCAACTCAATTTGCCAATAACCAGATATTAAGTCCATTACCAAGAAGTAGCGAGCTCCACCTAACTGATCCAGCGCATCATCAATCTGCGGTAGAGGGTATGATTCTTTTTTGGTGACACTATTGAGCTTCCAGTAGTCAATTACTATGCGGTTAGTACTGTCCTTCTTTTTAACAATTATGACAGGTGATGCCCAAGGACTCTTAGATGGTTTGAGCATCCCCTGCTCTAGCAGCTTGTCAATTTCCTCAGTGACGACTTCCTCAGCTGCCTTTGATCAGCGGATTGGCCAAGACCTGATGGGGGGATGATCCCCAGTGTCCAGTCAATGAACAACCCCCCAAGCGCACCCAAATCATGATCGTCAAGCACAAAAACCTCTTTATATTTTTGAAATAAAGCTTCCACCCAATCCTTCTGATCTTCTTATAACCCCATAAGAATTCTCCCATGGCACAACCGCCATTACATTGGGAGGCAGATCAATAGGCAGACCAAATTTATCCAAGGAACTGAACTTATAAACCTGGTTGATCTCCTCAACTGGGTTCAGATTTAAATATGCTACAATCTGATGCCGGCGGATTCAGAGTGGTCTGCTCTGAAGATTTGCTATCAATATCTTGATTTCCCCATGGCCTGGAAGTATGATGCCTGGAGCCATGTGGGACTCAAGCCGCGATTGCTGATAAGGCCCAACTATCTCACCGTAGAGCCCAGCTGGCACTTCCACCTCTAACTCAGTGCCTACTATTACTTGGTGTCCAGAGAGAATGTATATAGAGCAAGCAGCTCTAAGCAGTAGCCCTTGATATTCATATATTAGATGGGGAAGGGCCCGAGTTTTCCCTTTTAATCAATGATAGTGCACTGGAATCACCCCATCGCTGTAGGCAAGGTTGATTTGTCCCATATGCACTATATCCTTTGGCACTCCTCTGGAGGTAAATAAATTGGGATCCGCTGTCCCAAAATAGCGAGGGTCTCTTCCATCATATCAATGACAGCCCCATAGTGTTGCATAAAAGCAGTCCCAATCAACAGATCATAGATGTTATTTGATAATACTGCCGCTGGGGCCACCACAACAATGGATCTAAACAGAAAAGGAAGTGTACTATATGCTCCTTCAGAGACCGTGGTTTCTGCCCCAGCAGTCCCATACACCATCTGGTGGTCTATGTTAGGTTTTAAAGATAACTTCGCCACCAACTTAGAGGAGACAATGTTAACAGCAGCACCTGTATCAATTATAGCGCGTACTCAGGTTTTGGCTACCACAATGTCACAGTAGGTGCACTCAGTAATATTAATGCCAGCTATTTACTATGTGTACATTCAGCGGTTCATGTTTTCCTAGGAAATTTATAATACTTGCACAAACTGTAGGGTACTTTGTTATAATAGCATCCACTGGAAGGGCGACCTCTACTTCTTTAGAGACAACGCATCTGCAAATGGTTCTAGCTGGTCTGATGGACTTTGGTCAAACATTTGGCAAGCTTAAGGCTTTGGCTGCTCCGGAAAACTTGTGTTCGCCATTTATTTGACTTGTGTTTGAGACAGCACATTTACTCCCCCAACTGGCTGTTGGTAGAGGGAGGTAGCGTCATACTGGGAGGCTTCTGCTGCAACTAATACAGTAGCTTCAGAAGGGACGTATGAATTTGAGATAGCAGAAGGAGAGAGTCCCATCTCTACTCCACTCCAACTTTTCCCTGATAACTTTGATCCTGTGGTATATAAGGGATCCATCAATTGGGCACCATCATCCCATGTGCCCAGTGCAATAACAATTAAAACAACTTACTCCATAGGTCCTATGTCTGTGCTTAATATAAGTTTGCCCACTTGGAAGTTTATTCCAAAGATAATCAGCATAACCAGACCCACATTGGTAGAACTTCTGCTGTCAATCAGCATATTTAGGGCCAAAGCAGTAGTTAGTCAGTTGTCAATTGGCAGATATGGGATAGATGTTGGACTACGGTGAGTAACCTGGCGAAACTCGTACCAACTGATTGATTTCCTCCCCCATAAGTAGGGTCAGCAATGGCAACAGTGTGAATCTGTTCAATGTTGGGTGGCAGGAAAGATGCAGATAAGCAACGTAAAAACTGAACAAGTTTAAGAAGAGGTACATCGACCTCCAACAATGGGGCCATGACGTTGAAAAACTCAGGGTATGGCTCTACTTCAGAGGACAAAGCAATGCATACATCAACTTCATATAAGATCCCTGCCCTGATCAACACATGGGCTTCCACCATAAAACGCTCAGCAAATGTGGTGAGGGTCTCATTTTGCTGAAACCCAATGGTCAAGAACTCGGCTTTCCACTGTGACATCTTTGCAGTTCTGTCAAACAACCTTAGCACCATCTTCTTAACTTCTTGATAGGTAATGGAACTATCTAGAAGATAACAAATGACTTGATCAGCACTTCTGACATCCAAGGTTGAGATCAACAGTTTTGCCCTTTGCCAGTCTGAGGTTCCTTCAGTTGCAAACTCAAATTGTAGAAAGAACCCATGAATATTTCCATCATGATCAAATGGTGGCAGATTGTCGCAGCAAAATTCCTGGAGCAGCTCATCTTGTCTTTTGAGCACAGTGTCCAAGGCAAGTTTCAATTCCTCATATGCAACAGCCCCAGCATCTCATGCAGATTCCTTATCAAAGCAACCGGTCTGCGGCATAGCAGGCAACTGGGTTTTAGTATTTTTATAACTGATCAATGGGCCACCTGTAGTGAGCGCCACTGTTATAAAATCAGCAGTATCAATAGATACGCTGGTAGAATTTGCACAGGGCTTAACCCACTGAGCAATCAGGACCAATGATATGAAGATCGTTGTCCTCAAAACAACAGAAAATAACTAATATAAAAATATGAAGCACTTGCTCCCACAACCTCTTTTATTTAATATGCTTTATACCGCGGATTTTTCCTATTCCGCTTTTCTTCACTCATTTAACAACAACCCTCCTCTTAATCTCCCATCTTGCTTATATTACAGTGGCTTGGACAATACCACTCTCATATCTTGGACTATTTGGTTCCATTGATTCTCCTCATTTCAGCTGGTTATTCTTAAATTTGCTATCGCCTTAATTGTAGGCGAATTAAATTGTAATTATCAAATGTTAACATCGCCTTATTTGGATGAGAACCAATAATAAAATCGTTATATCCAGTAAAACCTGTTAATCTTAATATCGCCTCATCTTGAAGCACTTGAATACTCATATCTGATATCAATTTTGGCGGATTGCGCCCTAGCTGTCCCATAATTATCATCCAGTCATATTGGAATCATGACAGTCATTTTATTCATAGTAGGAATATTGTCATATAAGTTGACTGATTATCCTCACCATCTCCCCCTTCTGAATCAGGTCCATTGTGGGGTCTAAAAGTTCTTTTTTGCTACTATATCCTTCTGTAGTGAGCACCACTTGTGTAGTGCGAGGTCTCTTTACACACTATATGCACAATTAAAGTTGGCTGATCCAGCGCCTAGCTTACTGCATAGTGTAACTATGTAGTAAGCTCACTAATTTGTAATATTGATAGAAATATTCAAAAGATTAAACAAATAAATGATAATCAACAATGGGAAGTGATCCTATAATAAGAATAGCAACCAATATTTATAGTCAAATTAATTTATTCAAGATCCAAAGAACTCTCATGATGAGAATCATCTACAATTGTAAAATGCAATTATGTGAGGAAGGTAGTTTGTCATGAAAAAAAGGTTTACGCGTGAAATTGTGAGGTCAACTACAATGCAACCCAATTTATAGTTAAATCTGGTAACGGAGGCAAGATTGTATTAAACCTCAATTTTCAAACCAGAGAATCAAGTCAACGATTATTCAAAAACAGAATGTGACAATATAGGCTATTATGATCATCCCATTTCAACTCAGAATTTGTATTCTGACTCTTAAGTCAAAACGCCTGGATAATTTTTAACTGAGGTCAGCTTGGCATTAGGCTGTGCCCTTCCCAAGCTATTCTTTAGGTTCAAAAGAGCTTAAAGAATGTACTGGGGATGGATTCCCATTAGTGACCTTAAAAAAGCCAAGCTCACACCATTCCAAAACTCAGTTAGAAATTTTGAGCTTTCTCAGCCTACTATCCCCATGCCTTGCTGGATTTCTTTGGCGCAACAAGGTTTTTTTTTTTAGTACTAGATGGTCCCAACCCAAGGGCGCAACAAGGTTTTGTCACATGAGCAAAACCTTGAGCTTTCAGGGTATTGGCTCTCCCCAGTTTCTCTTTCTCTTTTTATTTGGTTTGCGATGCCAAAGAAATGCTGGAAATCATTTTGCTCGCCACTTTTACTATGTTAAGTAAGATTAAATGTTACTTTGGAAATTTGAATCCCCACTTACCTGTCATTCTTTTTCCACATTTGAGACTTCAAAAAAATTAGAGGTTAAAGATTAGTTGGTAGCTTCCAACATTAACATCTTACCTCTGAAGTCCAACTTGAGGGTTTGACTTATTTTGGCATTGATTGAAAACAAAACTTTTGGCATCTGGAAAATCAAAATCTGAGTGGTTCCTTTTATTGCACAAAGTGCCTCTTTAAGGAGGTAAATGGATAGGACAGCAAAGTTTAAGCTCCCTAGTGCCTTCTACCCTCTTCCTTACCATACTGTACCCATCCCCACATCGCCTACCAGTTTTCATGTTGAGAAGTTTAGGCTCTTATGCATAAAAATCCATCTGTTACACCATCAAGATGACATTTTTTTACTTCTAGGTTTGTCTATACCATTACCCTCTTTCCCAAAATTTTATCCTGTTCTGATTTCTGAAATTTAAAAATTCCTTTTATTTAAGTTTCATGACACAATCCTCAGGTTTTGCCATTAACTTTAATTTTTCCAATTGCAATTCTTGCTCTCTCATTTTAAATTTCCCTTTATTCCCTTTTCAAGTTTTTCCTGTCTCTAATCAAACGCCGGGCCACTGGAGTGGACTGCATCACAGTCTGGTAATTTCTTAATAATTAAGAATAGCTTAATTAGGGAGCAACTAATCACAACATGTCCCATAACAGATTAACCCAAATTCTTGTGACAATTTCACAATTATGACCCTTCCCAAGTGCACACTCAGGAATACACAACAACTGAAAAGCTATTACAGGTAATATATATCAGAATATTTCAGCCACCCTTGAAGCCTAACTTTCTTTATATAGGCCATTGCCCTCACTTGATAGGGTACTGACCTATTTTACTTTCCTTACTTACCTGTTTTTATTTTATAAAAAAAACTTTGCCACTCAATTTTATTTGGTATGTCAATATTTTTCAGCATTATGAGCATCATGACATATGTCACTTTAATGCTCAAAACACCCCAATTTTTGAACTTTGCATTGGTAAACAAATCACACACCCAAAAGAGATTCTATCAATCTAATGGCGATCTAGATATGTTCAGTTTTAAAGGAATTGTTTCTGATTTAAACGCAACTTGGAAAAATCAGCTTTGCTCTTATGACTCTGGTGACCCACTTGGCTGAGATATAGGCCAATCTTATCTCATCCCCTTTGTGTCTCTATAGTAACCTACATACTTCTTAGTAAACCAAGAGTCATAAGGGGTTTTTACTGATCACATTATCAAATTAACTTAAATTTTTGCAATTTTAAATTAAAGTAAACTAATCTTTAAACAAAGAGGTAAGTTTATTGTTAGTGTGACAGTGGGTGAATCCTTTAGAACTCCAACCCTGGATCTGGACGCTGCTACCAGCAGGTTATAAAGCAATCCTCAGAATTAAATTTATTATTTTAGTTTAAATACAAGCCCCCTTGATTCCAGCATCAATGGCTAGCTGAAAACTAAACAAAATTATGATAAATCTAACTAGATATCAACAACCAATAGGGTTTCTAAAATCAAAGAATGAAAAGCAAGCATTGCGTGATATGAATTCCCTATGTTTCCAGAGTTTAGGAAACCATTTCATGTAAAACTGATTGTTACAATCATGGCCACCATGCTTCCACTCAAACAGCTTATCCCTAATCAGATAAAGGATTTATGGGCTGTCATTTATTAGTCACTTGGTGCCTTAAGTGGTTCAATGGGAACTGTGCAGTGACCACCAATGCAAACTTGGGCTCACATGATCCTAACACAGAGGGTATCATATGGTTAATGAATAATACAATAGCTTTTATTCAATTAAAGTGGCAACTAAAAAAGATATTGGTTTGGTGAGATCAACTATAAATCAAGTATTGTGAAACATAATTTGAACTTATCACTTTAGAGCTAAGCCAGAACTAGCTATTGGATCATCTTACCATCATTAGTTGTAACATATCTTGAGTAATACCAAATTTGAGCAGTAGAATGTAAACAGTTATTGCAAGGTTTGATAATATTGTAACTGAGGTGGTGTTTGATTTTCCATTGTGATAATTAACTTAATGCTATTTTTTGTTAATAGTTATTTTATAAAGATTTTAAGGCTTTTGATGTAACCCTGCAACCCCATCATGTGGCCCCTTGGTATCAACCTGTTTATACTTGACCCTTACCCAGCATTGGTCCAAGGTATGCTTAAGGTCAGGGAGGGCAACCTGATTTATCCTTTTGAATTTTTACCTTACTCCCTATCACTACAGTCCACACTCACATTATGTCATTTGATATGACACCACAGATTCAAAAACGATTATGGTTTGTGATTTAAGAGTAGGGTGTGGGGTTAGGGGAGACAAACATGGAAAACAGCTGCCACCCATCTTGCATCTAGTGTGGGCCCTAGGACAGTCATCTTGCTGAGAGGCAAGGCCCTGGGGTTGGTTCCCTTCTTAGTTCTTAATGGTTTCAAGGTTTTATTTAGCTTGATAGTTATGGCAGCAGACCTTACACAAACTACCCCCCCATCTTACAGCTGATAATGGGGGTTTTCTAAGTCTATTCTGTCCGCTGCTTATCCTCAATTGGTCAATATAATAAACTAATGTTGAGTGGTTGGATCTATCTTATCAATATAGTTTAAGTGATGCTTTCTGGAAAGAAAAGCCATGTCAAAACTTACTAGTTTTTAATCATCTTCCATATCATCACTTAAAAACAAGATTATATACTTAAGAAAATCTGGGAATAAATGTTTTATTTTGCAAAATTCACAATTTTCACAATTTTATAATGTTTTGTAATATCATTGGAGATATATAGGTGTACAATTTTAAAAAGCTCCCAATTTTTTAAAAAAATATAAAGTAAACATACTAAATTAAACAACCAGCAACTGCTTGGTAAAACCAATAAAACTTATTAAAACAGCCAAAGACCATCAACAACTTACCAAAACCAATCAACCTATCAAAAAAATCTTTAACCATCTACTAAACCCATCAAGTGTACTAATCAGCTTAAACCCATAGATTGCTTGGCAAAACCATTAATTTTGAATTTATTATGGGAAGGCCGACCAGGGGATGGACACTTCCAAAAAGACACTAAAAAAACTGAACTTTCATCGAGAGGAGGGCACCCCAGAGAAGCAAAGCTATCTCCTGTTGCCAGCGGGAACGCCAAGAGAGGGAGGGGGGTCGCATGTGCAGGGGCTCATGCCTCTATTGAGCACGTATGTAGGAAGGGGTCTGAAATAATGAACCAAACTGGGAACCAGGATGAGACCAACTGGTGGCGATGTGGTGGAAGGTACCCAAACATCCACGCTTAAAAGTGGTCCTCTAAGTGCGACGGGAACTGGTGTACAGCCTCTTGGAGGGTGGGGGTGGAGCCAGAGATGGCGTCCAAGACAACCGTGTGGATAGTCCACATAGCAATTGCAACTATCAAGGCATGGAGGGAGGGCAGAAGAGGAGAGGCCATGGATAAAGCAAACATGTCCTTAGACAGGCTGAAGGGCTGTGCCTGATCTGGATGAAGCAGACGTTGCACCTCATGACATATCGCTTTAGATGGAGGGCACATTTCCAGGTGGTGAACCAGCGTTCCATACTGGCCACACATGACACAGGATGAGTGCAAAGCGTTAGAGCGTTCAACATTACATTATACCCGTCTCAAGCAGTGTCAAGAGAGTGTCTGTAACTCTCTCATTCCCAGCAAGGTGATGTGGGATGCAAATCCACACTGCTAGGGAACTAGCCATTAGGAGAATGGGAAGCAAGGCACCTCAAATGGTGCCTGTGCAAAAGGTACCCAAGGCAAGGGTGTAGAGCGTGACATATAGTACCAGGTAAGCGAGAAACAGCACTGCGTGAGTGGACCCCAGAGGGGAGTCCACAATCAAGTGTAACTTGGCGCCAGTAGGCTTGGGTGCCTCGATCTGGAGGGGATCTGAGCGGCCCAAGGGAGCACCTGGGATCTTGGTAAATTGTTATAGGAGGAAGTGGCCCACATAGTTGAAGACCTCCTTGAAGAGGTCCGCCACCAAGTTCTCCCAAGGAACTATAAGTAAAATGTAGAATAACGGATAAATTTATTTTTAAGAAAGTCAACCAACGAGGAATGTTGGTCACGAAAAATGTATTTAAAGTGGGCGGGGGAATTAGGGTTCTGCGGAAGTGTGCCCAAGCCTTGACATTCCAATAAACAAATGCTTCCATCCGTTTTTGTAAATACACTGAAAGTGCCTTCACCTGAGTAACTGATTGAAGCTGTATTTTACCTGAGCTCAAGATTTTGTAACTCAAATGGGATTCAAATTCTCGTTCTCCAATTAACCAAATCAAAACAACTTCATTCATTATGTAGATTGTTCGCTTAACGCCTGGGCCGAGATAAGGGGCTGGGCATTTTGCACCCCATTAGTACCAGCCTGGACATGCTTTGCTTGCAACCAGCGTTGGTCTAAGGTGTGTTCCAGGTCAGGAAGAGCCTGAAGTTTCACCTTCTGAGCCTCCTGTCGCTCATCCTTATCTTAGGCATTAGTTCCCACTATTAAGTCATCCAACCATGACAAGCAGTGCCACACATGGAAACGAACTTGTGGCTGCAGAAGAGGGTGGTGAGCATACTTCCAAATGGCTTTCTGTGTATCTAGGGGGTAAGAGATGTCCATCATGTCCAGGTATTCCGCCCTGGCTATGATAGGGGGTCGCATGGGTATCAATCCGTTCAGAATGGGAAGTCCTTGTACCTCCTGGGTGAACTGAGGAGAGGGACGCCCCCTCCGGGCAATGTGCCCACAGATGCGAATTCTCCACTTACCGCTCCACATGGAGAGGAGGATCCTTTTGAAGTGGGGGACGTCCCATGTGGGCCCGCTGCAGAAGGATGTGAGGCCAGGTACTTTAATAGAAAGTGGGGGTGGGAAGGATTGGTGATGCACAGGGTGCGGAAGAAGTTTGAGCAGGCTGCGCAGGACCAGTGCTGGGCAGAGATTGTAGGGTTAGTAACGAAAGTGATCCAGGTGCCAAGGATTTTGGCAGCACGGGCCTCAAAGTTGAGCAGGCCCATACCACCACTATGGCGAGGGCCAAACATGACATCCAGGCGCACTTGCGGTGGGCGGCCCAACCAAAGCCACCCTTGCAGAAGAGCGTATAGTGACTTGAAGAAACATGGGGAAAAATTGATGGCATAAGCCCCAAACCAAACTTTAGAGAGGAGCATAGAGTTGGCTAGCACTACCCTGCCTGTAAGGGAGGTCTTATGGGCCCTGAGTGAAGCTATGCGTTTCATCATGTTAACTAGGATATGGTTTTCCATCACTAATGAGGCATACCCTCCTGCCTCCAGCCACATCCCCAAATGGCGGACAGGGCCAACGGTCGGGCTTGGCACAAAGGGGAGCACAAGAGGGGCGGTGTGTGGTGGGCAGGGCAAGCTAACTCGTGTGCTAGCTGACGAGGGGGGTAGGAAACAGGGCACTGGGGCCCAGCGGTCTTGATACCAACCAAGGAAACCAATTTCAGTTTGTGAGGCGTTGAGTGCAGCATTAATTACCCTGGAGTAAACCTGGATAGTTTCTTCAAGCATGTGCATCATATTGTTATACACCCCAACCACACAATCATCAGCACATGCCAACATCTTGACAGGGGATTGCCTTGCACATGGACCCCAGTAAGGTGGGCATTCACATTTCAAAGAAGTGGGTCAATGCTGAAGTTATACAAGAGTGGGCTAAGTAAATCCCCTTTTGCAGTCCCCTTTGAGGGCGGACTATATCCGTGAGGAAGACAGGGCCACGCACAGCCATTGTGGCGGATTCCATCAGCAACATCACCCAATTGATGAAGCGAGGGGGAGGCAGAACTTGTGGAGGCAGGCTCTGAGGTAGTCCCAATTGACTCTATCATAGGCCTTCTGCTGATCTAAAAATATAAGTGCTTCAGAAGTCGTTGATTGACAGATGTTGGCTATGGTGTGTATATTGTCCCAAATTGACCTTTTGGGTATAAAACTGAATTGTTTAGGGGTGATGAGAGCAGAGGCAGCAACCCATAGATGGTTAGCCATGATTTTAGTATATATTTTTGTGTCTGCGTTAGTGAGAGAAATGAAGCGCCATTTATCCAAGTCCAGCTTATCCCCTTTTTTGTATAATGGAATTGTAAAGGCCTCTTGCCCTCCAGGCAGGAGGCGCGTTTCCAGAAGGCATTGGTTAAGAGAGGCGAGCAGCAAGGAGGATAAATCTTTGAAATACTTCTTATAAAACTCATAAGGGATGACATCTGGACCTGGGCATTTCCTATATGGTGCACCGTGAACAGAGGACCAGAGTTCATCCTGAGTAACCAAATAAATCAACTCCTGGAATTTGGAAATGGTGCAGATGTGTGCGCTTTGAGAAAGTTTGCCATTTCAGCTGGCGGAATAGGATTGGATTGATACAGTTCAGAGTAATAGTTTTGTATTTCAATCACCACATCAGTCAGCGTATCTGTGATGGAGTGGTCTGGCCTTCACACCTATGTGCAGGCCAAACTCTGGCGCGGTGCAAATAATTTTTGAAAAAAATAAGTGGAGCATGTGTCGCCCGCTGTAATATGTTTAGCTTTATACTGAACACAAACCTGATGCTTGTGTTGTCTCACCAGTGCGTTGAGGCGTGCAGCCACTTCTGCCCACTTGCAACCCCAAGCCAGGCTGTAGCCTGCAGCAGGGACGTTGGACTCCAGGTGGTCCAACTCTGCCATTGTGTGTGAAATGCCTGCTGAGGCAGCCTGTGAGCGGCAGGAGGAGAGGTGGAAAGCCTGGCAGATTGTGCTCGCCTTTAAGGTTGACAGGTGGAAATTGGATCTGCACATAACGGTGTGACAAACTCTGGAGCTGAGGTCACAGATTTCATCCATAAGGAAAATCTTGGTGACGAAATTTTGGCAGGACAAAGCTTGACCAATACAGCGCCTGGGCTTCTGGGTTGGATAAGAAGAAGGAGATTGATACCATCCTGTGGTCAGAGAAATCAATTTTGGTCATGGCGAAGTGGGAAATTTGGGAATGAAATTTGAGTGGCGTGAGGATAAGGTTGATGCGGGTCATGGACCTTAACTGGCCGTTGGGTACATGGGGGCACGACATGTTATTGAATCTGAAGTATGGCGTGGCAAGGTATTGAACAACCCTAGGGTCGCCTTGAGAACGCAAAGTTCAACGTGCCCCTGTGGGGGTGTAGATGATGAGGGCCAGCGGTCTGTGGATGGGTTCATCCAGCAGTTAATGTCTCCAACAACAAAAGGGTTAGTGGGTAGTGGAAGGGAATTGAATGTTGAGAAAATTTCTGACATTCTTGCGCACAGGTTGGGGCGTAAATGTTAACAATAGCATGCACTTTGTCATCCCATGAAAAGGTGACAACAAGGATGCAGCCGTTTAGGTATGAATTTGATGAAATAAATTTAAAAGTATTGTTCACTCAAACTAGCACCCCACGGTGCTCATACCAAAAGGAAAGGGATGGGAGGAGCATGAATTTCCATTATTCCTCAGTACCACGCGGACAGTGGGTTTCCTTAATGGCCAGGATATCCACAGGTAAATTATTTTTAAAAAAAAACTCAGTTTCCTAGCCTGGGATGGCGAGGCCTTGAGTCCAGCAATGTTCAACATCCCTAAAGTAAAGGCTCCCCCCATTGCACCTTAGGTGAGAGGGGAAGGGCACCTGAGCCCTTAAGCCTTCTCTTTTTCTTCATAGCGCTTGTCAGCGCCTTGGGCATGTGATGCTACAGAGTATATTTCAGAATGATTAGCTTTAGCAGAGGGGTTCATGTTGGCCTTTGCCTTCGTTTTTTCCTGCTGTGGGCTGAGCTTTTTGTAGTGTGTGTATTTGAGGTGCACCATTGCTTGGAGATGGAATTTTGGCAGTATTGTCAGTGAGCGACTCAGACCCCTTTGATGCTTGGGTGCGTTGGTTAGGTGAAACCAATTTGTCATCAGAATTTCAGCTTGGGCGGCCCAATCAGCTTGAGCGTCCCAATCTGATTGGTTGAGAGATTTGCAGGCTGCTTCCACCACAAAAGTCTCAACGTCCTCCTGGAGTTGGGCTGTCAGGATGGCAGACGCAGTCTTGGCCGCCTCCTTGGTCACCGCCTTGTGGGCTGCTTGGCTTTTTCCGCTCTTGTGGGGAAACTGGTTTTACTAGAATGTAGCAGCCTTGTGCTTCCCACGGGAAGGCAGCTTCAGTGTCTAGAGTCAGTCCATAGTGGGCTTCTGCTCCACTCATCAAGTCTGAGACAATTTCTTGGTGAGTAATGCCCTCTTTGATAGGGCAGGTGTGGGCCTTGTGGCCAAAAGCATGACAGAATGTGCAGTTGGGAGGCGCGCTATCCACGGTGACTCTGAATGGATGGGTGTCTTGTCCATCAATTTGGACATAAGCAGTATGAGGGATTTATGTCAAATCTGCTGCAATCCCCTGAGGATGGGGTGAGGACTGCAATCACTTTACCTGTGCACAGGTTTGGCATCAGCGTAAAGCGTTGCATTTCAAAGGATTATATTTCTCCATATATGGCAAGCCCAGCCTTCAGGTGGTGCTCAAGCACAGTGCACTTAACCATTGTGGGTAGGAAGCCAAAAGTCACAAAAACTGGTTCAATTTGGTCCAACAGGTGCGCTTTGTTTTGACTACCCATTGACCGTCTGGGAGGTCTACTACTACTCACACCTTTGCGGCTTCATCTGCTGCTTCCTTTGTTTCAAAGCCAAGATCCAGCCAACCATGTGGCATGGAGTGGGGTGTGACGTACACCGCATTAAGGAAATGTGTGTGTACATCTCCACAGAACATTTCCCAAAGCGCCGTTTGCTGTATATCCAGGAAAACATGCACCCTATGTTCCACCAACAAAAGTGGTTGGGAGTGTGGCGTATTGATGAACTGGTTGCAGCATGCTTGCCAGGCCAAAATTTCTGGAGAAATAGTAACCGCTAGTTTTTTATTACTAACTTTAACTGTTCTTCTGGACTTGCCAGGGCGTTTACAAAATTTGGTTGATGTGGGGCCAACACCTGTGCCCTTAACTTTACTCGCCCAACTGCTCCCCAACATTGGGTGCTGACTAATCTCCTCGGTGAGATTATCAAACTTTACCAGACTTAAATTGAATTTGTTGCAAAAATGTTTGCAACAAGAGAAAAGTTTTTTAGCAAAACCATTAAAACTATCAAATCAACCAAAAATCAAAGTGCTTGGCTATAATGATATACCAACTACAATCAAAAACATATAGGATTTCACTTGTTAATATAAACTTTTTAATTTAATATGTAATAAGTGATTAGGGGGTGGAAGGTGAGTCAGTAGGGCATATGGCTACCAACCTGAAAGTTGTGGGTTTGATTCCCGCCCTTTGCACATCAATTGGGGTGCCAGTTGAATGAAGCTTATGGCGGTTAATAGGTTTAATGACACAAAAACCTTACCCATGCCATAACCAGAAAAATCTGAGTCCCAATCTGGAGGTAAAAACTTTCTTTGATGGAGTTAACCCTGCTCAGGTTTCATGTCATTTCTTTCTTTCTCTCTTTTGGTAATGCCTGTCCCCTGGTCAGCTTGCTTCATATAAATAGATAAATAAATGAAATAAGTGATTAAAATTTATAAACATTTGTGGGCATGTGCACCATAACTTACTAAAATTCATCATAATTGGATGGTTAAAAAATGCATATGACGCAATTATAAAACATTTGTTTTTATTTATATAGATGAACTTTCTTGCTCTAAAGATATTTGATTTGTATTATTTTACAACATTATGATCACCATGTCATACATCACTGTAATGCTCATAACACCCCAAATTTCTAAACTTTGCATTGGTAAACAAATCACACACCCAAATGAGAGTCTATCAATCTAATGGTAATTTAAATAAATTCACCAATTTAAAAGAATCATTTCTGCTTTAAACGCAACTTGGAAAACTCATCTTTGCTCTGCTGACTCAAATGTCCCACTTGGCTGAGTTATGGGGCCAATTTGATATCATTCCCTTTGGGGCCTCTAGATTAACCTACATGCTACTCATTAAACTAAGAGTCAGAACGGATTTTTGTTAACCAGACAAATAATAACCTAACTTTCTGCAAATATAAATTAGTATAAATAATATATTCAAGCAAATAGGTAACATTATTGTTTGTAGTGTGATAGTTGGTAAATTTTTTAGAACTCCAACCTGGGATCTGGACGCTGCTACCCACAAGTTATAAAGCAACCCTCATTATTTAGAAAGAAAACTCCATACTTTATTTTAAAAAATTTTAAGGGAAAGTAAGAGGGGAGGGCGGAATACAGGCGATTTGTCCAAGAGTAAAAAAGACTGGGAGTTCAGGCCACTAGAGTTCTAGCACCTCTGACCATTGCTGATTGGTGATCGCCATTGCTAACCACAGTTCTAGCATCAGCAGGCTTACAGGCCATTTGATTCTCAGTTGATTAGTTGCCTCATTGCATATGATGAACGATTCAGTGGGGAAAGCTAAACATGCAGCTTTATAATAACTGGGAGTTAGACGCAAAAATTTTGAGATCTGATGGAGCTGATCAGATATAATCTGAACGGTCTTCAATACCAAACCTTTGTAGTGGGGGTGCTCATCACTCAAAACCTTAGCAACAAGTGCACAGTGAATTACCCATACACAATAATGGTAAATGAAGGCTCATAGTTGGATTGGAGCCATATTCAAGGTTTTCATGAAAATAATCCTGCAATGGATATATTTCCATTGGCAATTATTCACTTGATAGGATGTGTCACATTGTAGACCAGTATTTTTTGAACATGGCACATTCATAATAACGGTGGGCGATGTCTGCTTCCAGTTCAGCGCATATGGGGCACTCTTTGTGCTGGTAGTCTGGACCTCTGCGCTTGCCCAATTTGAATGCCCAGTTTAAGATCCGCCAGGTTACCAAACGCTGTTTGGCCATTACTAAATGGGAGTTCAGGCCCAAAATCAATTCCTTCATTGGGTAGTTGTTATTGTGGCCTTTGGTAGTCCAGTTGTTTAGGATTTGTGGACGGGTGGGCAGAGTGTGTGTCATAGTTTCAAAGGCGGATCCCCATATTCTATCAGCCTCAATTTGTACCTTATTTTGATCAACTTGGTTGTGTATTTGTCAGAAATTCAGTTACTCTCCTCCCAGCTTGTTGTGGAAATCATTGCAGAATGATGATCTTTGATGTCCCTTTGAATTTGGTCAGCGTCTCAGGCTGATTGCTCAAATGATCATCTTCCCTGGCGCATAGCCCGATTACATAGTCACCAGTAGTGTGGAGTACCCTTTTGGGAGGTTATCTACAGGTGGTGCGCCATCCATTCACGCATTGATTGGGGTGAGACTGGCTCTTGAAGACCTTGGGCTCTTGCCCAGTTCATGCCCCACGCTAGGGTCAGGCAATGCATGTGCATCTGTGTTAGCTTAATGAATAACTTCCCCATATTTACCAGGTGTGAGATTCAAAGTCCAGGAGACCCATGCCTCCTTCGTTCTTTGGTTTTGACAGGGCTTCCAGCGGTATTGGCGCTGCCTTCACCTTGAACCACAGGAAGGTTCAAGCATTGTCCTTATTTTTTTCTCTAGGTTTGGGCTCATTAGCAGCACATGAGTGACATACCACAACTTCAAGAAGATGAAGACGTTGATTGCCTGCACTTTCTCCTTGAGGCATAGTCTGGCGTTCTTCTAGCATGCCATTCAGATTGATAAGCTTGACAATACTTCCTGTTCAGTCTCCAGTACTGCTGGTCCCTTATCATTGAATAGTATCCTGAGGTATCAGATTGTCTGGGAGTTCATGATTGGCGTTGTGTCAGTCAGCAGGCTGAAGTTCAGATTGCTGATCCTCATCACTGAGGATTTTGCCAAGTTGATTTTTGCGTTCAAAGCTAGCTGGTAAAGGTTTAATAGTTACTCGGCGCTCTTGAGGTCAAACGGTGAGCTTATGCCTGCTACCATGTCATCAGCAAATGCTAGCATCTTCAGTGGCATTTGATTAGGGTGGTCTAGGCCCTGGAGTTTTGCGTCCACTGCAGCCAGCAAAATGTTGGCTGAAAAATTAAAGAGTATTGGTGACATAGGATCACCTTGTTGGAGACCCTACCTGACTGGGATTTTGTTGGTTATGCCATCTGTGATAAACCTTTGTTACCAGGCCCAAGTACAGCATCATTATCCATGCTCAAAAAGTGTTGGGGATACTGACTGCCTTTAGCGCCTCATGTAGGAATGACCACGCTACTTGGTTGTATGCCTTTTCCATGTCGAGAAACATAAGGTAACCCTGATTAATACCCCTCACATCCTGGAGTACGCTTTGGACTGAACCAATGCTGTCCCATATACTCTGGCCTTTGACAAAGATGTTCTGGGCTTTATGGAGCATGTGTGGTGCTGTTGCCATCAGCCAATTAGATAGTATGTGTGTGAGCAGTTTATAATCAGCGTTTGATAGTGCAATTGGGCACCAGTTCTGAAGTTGGTGTCAGAGTCCCCTTTTGTATAAGAGTACAATTCAGGTCTCTTGGCTCCCCAGAATTTGCTGGCCATTTTGTAAACAGTGGTTAAAGAGAGCCTTGAGCTCCAGCATGATGCAGTCACAGAATGTGCTGTATATTTCTGTGCACATATTGTTGGGACCTGGTGCTTTCATTCTTGGTGACTCTTTTAGCACCCTCTTAACTTCATCAATAGAGATTTCAGTGGATAATTTGGTAACATCTTCCAGTGACAGCCCCCCAGTGCCGGCTTGGCCAGGTCAATAAGGATATTTGTCATCAATTCGCTCATTTCTCATTGTCAGAAAAGATCACCATAGAATTGCTTGACCTTGCACTTGATCATTTCTGGGTCTGTTGATACTCCCCCTTCCGCTATCTCCACTTCCTATACCCTAGCCTTGGTTCAAATTTCCTTGAGGTTCTTCAGGCCATCTTTGGTCATCATTCCCACTAGGCTCTGATATTGGTAAGTTACATTGGTCTATCTCTCTGAGTCTTGCTTCATCATTATGGCCCAATACTTTTTGTGCATTGTTCAGTACTTGTTCCACCAGTCTTTGCTGTCCCAACGGGTGAGCCTCAGCCTTTCTAATTTAGACTTCAGCTGCTTTGTGGTGGCAGTTCACTTGTAGGAGGTCGCTTTTTTGAACTTCATGCTATCATGATTCAGTTTTGCTTTGATCCAAATCCATCGTTCTATTAAGTCCAACTCCAGGTGGCTGTCCAGATATGCTACCAATTGAATCAGTCCAGCGTCAATCTTTCAGCGCCATCCCCATCCCTCAGCATGGCTGGTGCCAATTGCCAATCGCAGTTCCTTGGGGGTTCATCCAGATTTATATCCACGTGGATGACCATGTGGTCACTTTTGGCATTTATGCTGACCTCGCTGTTAGACATCATCATCTTGAGATCTGATGACACTATAATGTAGTCTAAACGTGATCTGGACTGTGGGGATCCAGCGGTGTCATATGACCATCACATTAAGTTGGCTAGGTTGCCATCCTCTTCATCAATTGTTAGGCACATCCCCAATTTGACTAGGTAATCCAGCATCTCGTCAGCCTTTCTGTTGGGATGTTCTCTCATCAGAAACATATAACGGCTCACATTTGTCCAACAGTTCAGATCTCTTGCTATTACGGTCATCACTTTGGATAGAACATCCACTAACTATTCCCAAAAAATACAGTTTTTGTGGAGCTTCGGTGGAACATAGACTGCTACCACTCATATGCTCTTGCCAGTTTCTCTGTTTGTAGCCATTTCTATCAATATCCTTCCAGCGTGAGTTTCTTCTACAAATTCCAGGTCTATTTTCTTGTCCATTGTGACAATCACTACATGGTCTGTCCAGAGGGCTTGGTAGCCTATTTGGCAGGACCACGTGTGGTTCTTTGCATTGCAGTTTGAGCTTGTCACCATTTCCTTTTGGTTACCTGCTTGCATTTCTGAAATAAAAATTAAGTTGATATTATTATTAGTTTTTGAATGGTGCATCTTCCTCCTCCTCATTTGTATGCTCGCCATCCCTCAAGCATTTGTGGTCACAATCCTCATTTCCAGCTTCCCAACCCACGGGTATGAGGATTAGCATTATCTGGGTTATGGATTGAGTCACATACTGAGGTCTGTTTGATAGCTGAAGATGGCGTCAATGGTTGGCAGGGGGTATTACTCAGTTTTTGGGGCCAGTTGGTTGGGACTGGGATATTCCCGGGCATCCTGTGCACTGGGAATCTGGTCGCCATCCCTGTCTCCTTATTGATGGATAGTGGGGATGGTTTTATGATCAGGTCTGGGTGCCCCTTCTTTCCCTGCTGGTGGAGCGGCAGATTCCACCTCCTTTGTCATTTGGATTCTCACCCCTTCATTCAATTTGTCAGCAGAACTCAATTTTTTAGTTGGTGATTGTCTGGCTGACTTTTCCAATTTTTTTGCATCTACTGATTTTTTGCTGGTTTATTCAGGTTTGTTTGCCGATGACTTCCAATTTGATTTAGTATTTACTTTTGGCTTGTAAGGCTTCAATTTTGATTTGTTGGCTTCCTGCATCTGTCCCTTCTTGGGGGACTTCTTCAGGTTCGCCTTCTGCCATCTTTCCTCCTTGCGGATCATCCATTCCACTTGGGATGGACGTGGCTCTGTTGGTATGGGATCTGTTCCTTTGTCCATTATGTACAATTTGGGGTTTGGATTTATAAATGGCTCATCATCTGCTTCAGGTCACTTGGCCACTTCTCGCTCCCATGCTTCCCTATGTGCCAGGTCCAATTCTTGTTGTTGGCGTTTCATGTCCGCTACCTCCATTAGGTTGCGCAGGATCCATTCTCTGGCTTTTGGGCAGAGGAAAGTCTTGGTACTGACCTTGGTGACCCCCCCAATGGGGTCATATTCATACTCCCAAGTAGTTTTACCTTTGTGGTGATGGCATTGAGCCATTGTGTGGCTGGTCTGGTAACAGAACTGGCACACTTGTTTGACATCTTCTTGTTTGACATATACTACCCTGTTTAGGCCAGGCAGGTGGATGAATTGGGGTAGGGCTATTTTGTTCAGTTTCATCCAGGGTGCCAGTTCATAAAGCGCTTCCACTGTCTGGAGGTGGAGGCACTTCACAATGTAATCGCTGCTGGCTTGCCAAAATTCTTGTACTTCCCCATAGTATAATAATCTGGTCCAGATCACTTCATGCACCCATTCCTGTTTGTGATCAATCAGGAGGTTCAAGAGGTTACCCACCTTACTGTTTGGTTGGCATATCTGGTCAGCTCCATTTGCAGATAAATCCCCTTGTATTTGATGCAAGTCTTGAGGAGTTTCTTGCGGTCCAATTCACCTGAAATTGTTATATTTATATACCCTCATTTAGGTACCCAGTGGTGGTCAAAGTCCCCTCCTGCTAGGACTTTGTTGAGTTCCTGATAAATTGACATTATCAGGTCAGACCATTCCTCCTCCTCCACTAGCTGCAAGTGGATTTGTATAGCATCCTTTAGGTACAATTTCAGCGCCTGACAGTCCATAAAGCCCCCGCTGATCATCTGATAGATGTACTCAATGTGGCTCCCTGCTCTGTTCCAGGTGTTGTCGTTGGCCTGCGCTGCTGCTGCGCTGTAGGATTTGGTTTTTGCACTTGGTTTGGGTACTTTGGTGGGGGTCTTCCCTTTCAAAATCCAGCTTACCAATTTATCAAGGCTGAATCATCAATTGAGAAATGCTTCAATTTGATGAATGCTGATACCTCAGAGACTGATATTTTTAGCCATTTGTGCTCCAATCTCTAGGTTTTGCCACTTGAGGGCATCCATTGGTGAGAACCCCAGTTGGTACCACTTGAGGGCGGATTCTGGGCTGCACGTTGGGTGCAGGTATTTTTGAAGGACCTCCAGTGTAACCAAGCTACACTGGCACCAGTAACTCACTGTGACACTATTCCAGCCCCCATCTGTAAATATTTGTGCCATTGCTGCCAGAACTCCCACCTCACTCTATTGGAATTCTTTGGAGGGGGTGAAACCTTCAGCGGTGTATGGGGCTACTAGCATCAGTTCCAAGAAGGATTACTTTCAATCCTAAATGGTTTCAATGTGGATCCCTGCTTTGATCTATTCTTGGCCCAGGTCCAGGGTTGTGACCCCTTTCATCACCGTTGCCACATGTGGTGAAATCTCATGTTCCATCCACGGTTGGGCTGACTCTGGGGTGAACCCCGCTGCATCCCAGTCTGCAGCTTTGGCAATTGTTGTGACATTGCACCAGATTTTCCACTTTTTGATAGGGAAGGGTCAGCCTCTAAGGGTTTTGTGAATCAGTTTAGTCACCCCCAGCTCCGCCCATTTGCGCACTAGGTCCATACTAACCCCCACTTGAAACCAGTATTTCATTTCCATTGGTGTGAATCTGTTGGTGGACCAGTTGATGGCCTCTTCTGGCGACCAATCCCAGAATGGTCCCCACTCCACTGCTTTTTCTTTTGTCCAGCCCACTTTTATCAGGTCTGATGCAGTGGCTGGTGGGATTTGGGTGTATGACCAGTGTATGGCCTTGGTGGACTTGAACCTGGCTGTGACCCATGGTAGCACCTCCTCTGGGGAGAATGTGGTATAATACCATTCCAGTGCCGTGTCTACTGGAATGGTGTGTCAGGCCCATTTGAGGGCAGTTGAGATGTTTGGGAATCATTTTGCATATTCAGCTAATTCTGTTAGGTTGAGGCCCAAGCTCCCGACAGCTTGAGTGGATAATGCTGTAATACCAGCCTTGTTATACTCCATCATATTTAAAAGGTTGATGCTGGCATCCATCCAGACCTTTGCATCCGCTGGTTTTAAATCTTCATGAATTGCAGCCTCGATCACCTTGTTCTCCATGGGGATTTTCATCCATTCCAGGGCATCTTTGGTCCAAACTTACAATGCCTTGAAGAGTGCCACCATGTTGATCAAGATTTGGGTATTGAGCCAGCGTCTGGCCGCTCCAGTGGAAAACTTGTAGTCTTGCCATATAGCCATGATGGCTGGTTTGATACTTTGGAGACCCATTGAGTCACTGTAGAGTATGTGAACTGGAAGGCCTCCCATTGTTTGATTTTGTGGGCAGACATGCTGTGATACGCTTTCATGTCTGTCTGAATTGGGGTATATTTCACTGGGGCCCTGGCCACCGACTTGACCGCTGTTGGGGTTTCAGCCCCTTCCAGTAGTACTTTTAGTTTTTTTAAACTTTTCTTGAGTGTCCAATCCCTCATATTTGGTCCCCAACATAGCTTCACCCCCATTGGGGTTGGTCCCCAATGGTTCATATTGGTTTTGTGATTGACTTTGTGTTAATTTAGCTCCCTCTGACAGCTTAAAATTGTCAGGGTTTGTTCTCAATGGTCCAGTTGGTATTGGCCATTGATTCTTGGTTGAGCTAGACCCCACTGTCGACATAAATTTGTTGGAGATTGCACCTGATGATGTATTGGGAATCATGCCCAATGATTTGCTCATATTGCCAGATCAATTTTGGTTGGGGACAGTTCTCCCCCCCAACTGGGCCTTGTCAGAACTGATGCCCAACTTCTCTTTTACTTGAATACTCCAAGCAAATTTGGAAAGTTTCTCCATAATGTAGAAAACTTTTTATGTCATTTCTCTGTTGGTTTGAGCGGCTGATTTTTGTTGATCAAACTTGAGTCAATTTCAGATCTAACCAATACTTTATCTGGGTTTTTTGTTTTTTTCACAAAAATTTTCTTACTCTGTGAGGCCCTGACCTCTTCTACTGGTTGAGGTTCAGTGGGGAATATTCTCAACACTGCTGTTCTCAGCATCAGGTCTCACTCCCTGAGGGTAAGTCCTGTCATATGGTTGTCAGCGGACACTGATCCTGGGGAGTCAGCCCCATTATCCGCGCTAGTCACAAGGGCTCCATGACCCTTCAATGCATTCACACGTTTCATCATTATTTGTGTCACCAAATTGTTATTTGATGTGCATGGGTTGTTCAGTCCTTCCCCGTTATTAGTCATGTGGGGGCCTGGGACAGCGGGAAGTTTTTCAGATGATATGTCCATCTTGGCATCCTTTGTTTTACTATTTGATATTGGCGCAGGCAAGATGTCCATTTCTATGTGCTATGCATAGATGGGTGGATTGACTTCCCTACGCTTGGGTGGTTGGCTGTGGATCACTACTCTAAAGTTGCAGTGTACACTGGCAGTTGAATGCTCCCTCAATTATTGTTCTGTTCACTTTTTGATTTAAAAAGTGAGGTTTGTGAGAAAAAAAATATAAAGCAACCCTCAGAGCTAAATTTATCAAAATAGTATAAATGGAAGCCCCTTTGAACCCAGCATCAATGGCTGGTTGAAAACTAAACTAAAATCATGATAAATTTAACTAGATATCAACAATCAACTTATTTATAATCAAAAATAGAAAATCAACCATTGCATAGGATGGAATTCACTGTAGTTCCAGAAATTAAAACCCATTTTATGTAAAAAATTGTTACAATCATGACCATCATGCTCCTACTTAAACAGCTTATCCCTCATCTGATAGAGAGCTTATGGGCTTTCATTTATTAGCCACTTGGTGCCTCAGGTGGTTTCATGGGAACTGTGCAGTGATCAGCAATGCAAACTTGGGCACCACTTGTCCTAACACAGAGGGTATCATCTGCTAAATAAATAATTTAATAGCAGCTTTTATTCAGTTAATGAGACAACTGACAAAGGGATTGGTTTAATAAGTTTGGCTACAAAAGCAAAATTGGGAAACTTGGTACAAACGTTAAATTTTATTTGAGTTGGGCCAACCTGGGGATGGTACCGCACCAATGAAGGGGATTCAAATTAATGGAAAAGGAGGATTAAACCCAGAAACCCTCCACATGCGGCATATGATAGGCTCAGAACTACCTTGGACTGCCTTGCTATTCACTATCTTAGTTCAGGAATTGGTGCACAATGCTAAAACAGTCAAAATTGTCCCCTACTTAAAGTTCATCTATGGGATTGAACTCAGGGAGGCAGTGGTAGTGAGTCCATACTCTATCACTGAGGGTACCCTCCCCTAACTTGGTATAAACTTATCACTTTAGAACTAAGCCAAAACTGACCTATTGGATCAACTTACCACCATTAGTTGTAACTTATCTTGATTAAGGCCAAACCTGAGTAGCAGATTGTACACAATTATTGTAAGATTTAATAGTATTGTAACTGGAGTAGGTCTTAAATATCCATTGTTTGATCAACAATAATGCCCCATTTTTTAATGATATTTTATAAATTTCAAGGCTTTTGATGTAGCCCCTGCAACCCCATCATGTGGCCCCTTGGTATCAACCTGGGCCTACTTGGCCCTTACCCAGCATTGGTCTAGGGTATGCTTAAGTTCAGGAAGGGCAACTAATTTGATACTTTCAACTTTTCTAACCTCCTCCATGTAAGTCCGTGGGAGCATCCCCTCCACTTGGATTAAGTGGCATTCCCATTCCTGTTGAAAAGGGGGCCAAGAAGGCAAGCTGTCCACCTCATCTCCCAAGGCAACCTCGCCCACATGGTGGACAAGTGGTAGGTAACAGCTTACCCTTTACAGACCCCACCACCCATCCTAATATTGACTTTGGTTGAATTAGTATGGCAAATTCAGGGAATTTGTAGCAAGTTCTTAGAGGAGTTGGCATCCACATAGGGAAAAGGTGCAAATGAAGTTGATGGCAACAAGCCTTTGGCATCAAGGCATAAAAGCCCCAAAGCCCAGCAACAAAGCCCAATGGGCACGCATTTTTGGTACCCAAATCATCTAGTGTCCAATCCTTGGCAAAACTTGCTGATGTCATTGGGCCATTGGGAAATGTTGTCACAGATTTGGAAACTGCCCCAAAAAGATTGGGAACAAAGCCCAACAGGCATGTACCTTCTATGAAGAATGTGTTTAATGTCAAATTGTCAGAAGAACTCACCAATGGCATTGGGTATTAGGAAATGCTAATGCCAGTTTGAAACTCTCCCTGGCAGTGCCAAAATCCCATCCAACATTTCCGTTTGGTCCAACAGATGCTAGAGCAAATGGGTGTGAGCAGGTTGGGCATCCCAAACCCGTTTCTGACCACAGGGTCCACCCCTACGTGGGGTAACCTTGGGAGGTTCCTGCTGCCTGTCAGGTAAGATGCTGTCACTCTAACTGTCAAACCTGAAGGAAGCCAGCAAGTTGGGCATCTGTAGATAAACTGACAGCGACTCAGCCCACTGCCAACAATTTTAAAGTTGGTTCAAAATAATTATTTTCCCCTCACTCAAAGTTCACCAGGTTAGTCTGAACCTTGAGGGCCCCAATCCCAAGCTTTTATAAGCTATTCTCCAAATCTTATGTCTATTTAAGCAGTCGTAACACACTGCAAAAATTTGATGGTTGATTTTCTATTTCTAAAATCAATAAAATTTCTGTATCCCGAATCCAATTTTTTCCCTATGTCAAAATTCAAACCCCCATTATGATCTCACTTTTCCCAGCACCCAAACCCATGGGTCCGAGGCCATGTCAGCCTGATTTGTTGCCATGTTGTTAATTACTGTTATGATCTATTGGGACTCACTGGAAAATCTCTCACAACACAATTTAACATCATTCAAACAGCAGCCCCTCTGGCATTTGGGCTTGCCATTTGGGTGTTACTGCATCCAGACTGGCAGGCCAATCTAACTTTACTTGTGCTTTCATGACACTCCCTAACACTACAGTCCATACTCATATTATGTCATTAGATATGATACTACAAATTCAAAAACAATTATGGTTTGTGATTTGGGAGTAGGGTGTGGGGTCAAGGGAACAAACGTGGAGGGACAGCTGCCACCCATCCATATCTAGATTGTACCCTAGGCCAGAATCTTGCTAAGAGGCAAGGCCCTGAGGTTGGTACCCTTCTCAGTTCTGAAGGGGTTCAAGGTTATGCTCAGCTTGATAGCTGTGGCAGCCAACCTTAAACAAACCACCCCATCTTACAGCTGAGAGTGGAGGTTGCCAAGTTAATTCTATCCCTTTGATTATCGCCAATTAGTTAAGACAATAAAGATAGGGCTGATTAGTTGGACCTAGTTTATCAATCTAATTTAAGTGATGCCTGCTGGAAAGAAAAGCCATTTCAAAATTTATTGGGTGGCAAATATCATCCATATCATCACTTGAAAAAGTGGATCTGGTTTACAATTCTATACCAGCCTAAATATTTTATATACCCGCTCATCAACAAAATCTTTTGATTGGAGGATATTATAAGCCATCTAACCTTGGACTCATCACCCCTGCACAGGTGTACAATACTTGAACCCCATTTGAGGTTTTGTAACAGCTGATGTCCATTTAGTGACACCGGTGTAGTAGTGGTAGAGTATCTCGATACACTTAAGAGCTACCCAGCATGATACTTTGTGCTCCATTCAATAGGTGCATCACATCTTTTACCTACGGGTAAGGTTAAATGACCTTCAGGAATATGCCCGTGTCAAGTTTATAGGGGGCACTGATTTTCGTAACGTTTAACAAGTATATAAAAAGATGCGGTTATAACTCTAGTGGACATGGGTATAGGCACCTCGAATTGATCAAGTTATGTTATACCAAGCTCCAACCCTACTACCCACTTACTCAAACTGTAAGGTATAGCTATGTTCCATAGATAGGGTTTGGGTATGATCCGTTTGCGTAAATTAAGCTTTCGTATTGGGTATAGCACCAAACTAAAGCGGCCTATGGACCCAACTATATTATATATAGTTGTATGACTCTTTACTTTAGGTAGTTAAAACTGATTCAGATAAATTAAAAGCTGGGTTCGTATCACCTTAAGCTTCGTATAGGGTTGTAAGTTAATTGGCTGACGCAAGTTGAAACCCTAGCTCCGACTTAGACTAAACCCTACGGTAGAACTCATTTTTTAAAGGTCGCATCAAAGTAAATACATTTAACCCTTTCACTGATTTTAAACGAAACTCCTCCACGTTTTGGCCCTTAACTTGCAAAAATTTCATAGCCGATGGTATCACTTATGATTATCTTAGTCCTTGTATGTGGCATAAATATTTGGTGAATTTGAAATCTAAATATATAACCCTTAATTCTTGGCCGCATATATGCGTTTTTAGATTTACATAAACCTCCATTTTTGGAAGCATATATGCGTCAAATCATTGAAAGGGTTAACGTACCAACAAGATAGGTTAGGTGCGCTACAGTTTTAAAATCCACCGCCTCAACTACTTCGACCTAAAGTTTAAACCTGTAAAGGGTTGTGACATGGGGTAATATCAAAGCTCAGTGAGTTATTGGGGAAAAACTTGGAGTTGAAAAGTATTTAGGCGGTCAAGCAACCCGGTCAGAATTAAATTTCATGGTGCACCCAACTGAAATAAGGTGAATCGGGTCGCAACCGAGTTTAAATAACTTTGCGAGTCTAAAGACCCTACAGGTTCCAAACCACCTCAATCGACCGTTATTAATTACACCTCACTTAGTTTACGGCGGTACAGCCGGTGGTCTGATGGGCGGTTGGGTTTGTTGAGCTTGATACCAATCGTTTTCGCAGCCTAATTGAAGCTATACCGGGTTGCAAAAACTGCCACCTTTTTTCCATGTTAAAATAAAGTGTTCACCCTATAATGGATTGCGTCCACCCATACTGCTTTTAAAAGGTCCATGGTCCCCTTAAACCCTACCCCGAAACAGGTGACCCTCGGCTCTATAAACCCGAATGGTTGGCTTATTTGGTAAACCGATTATAGCGAGATATGTTATAGATTAGAATCAAAGCTTTGATCCCCATAAGCCTTAATTGTAAGGTTGACTAGATGGTTAACTTTTACGCCATGGAGTTGATAGGGTGAAGTAACGGTAAGCTGGTTTACGACACTCTACTAATCATTAGGTTTGGGTAACAAATTTGAAGTTGCGTTAGGTTTAAGTCTAACCCTCTAAAACCAACTTTTAAAGTGAAGCTAAAGCTTACCGTGACCCGTATGCAGATCTAAGGATAAGGCTGGTTTAGGATAGTTCAACTTCGACGCTAACGATAAAACCATCGCCGCCTTACCAAAGTCACTTGACCGGTACGTTCCATGTTTCTAAACCGAAAAGAAATTCCACTCAGGCGAGCTGATAACACCCAGTTGAACCAACTTGATCTTTGGATAAACTTGAGCCCCCCTTTACCGTTGTAGAGTTTGAGCGTTAGGGTTACCAAACCTAAACTCTATAGGAACCTTACATAGGAACCTTACATAAAAACTTAAATAAAAATGGAGGTTTAAAGGTTTACACCCCGGTCGGAATAGCCATCACTAGAGTTTCGAAAAGTTCAGATCAACTCTTGGTTCAAAAAAAATGTCATAAGCCATCGATAACAATTCATGTGGAGGAAGGGTTTCTAGCCCCGTCACCATAAGCTTAAATCCATCTAAAAGCCAAGTATATTTTCTAAACAGATACCACGAAACTGTACGGTTCAAAGGATGACCACCCCAACTCAAACTTTATAGGGTAGGGAAATCAACCTATAGGTATCCGGTTTAATGCCACCGCAAATTAAAGTTGAGCAAACCCATGCTCTCTATAACTCCCGATTAACCTTAAGTGAATTTGGTAAAAGTCGAGGTTTAAAAAAGAGTAGACTTCTCTTCATACGGTATAAAAAACTTGAACGGGGTGATGGAGTTAAAGCGTTGATCACCCAAAAGAAGTTTACTAGTTTATAAACCCCTAAGGCCCGAAAGAGTTTCGAAACGGCTGCGGCACCTACCGCCGTCGGTTTATTTTAACCAAAACTTCGATCCTTTAAAAAAATTATTCGAGGTGGGTCGACCTTGGGACAAATATACCACACCGAGAATGTTTTCTAGCCAGTACAGGTTTCGAACTAAAACTTGCACTTAGGGTGGAAGAAGTTTTACCCGCTCGGCTAAACACCCTTATTTTTGACATCCTTTAAAAAATATCACCGTCATTTTGGCGAATACGTTAAACGTTCACCAAAGGGGTTGCGGAGTGCTCTTTTAAAGCTGGTCAGGTTAACGGCCTCGAACATAACTCTAAGCGTGATACCAAATGCTTTTAAATTACGGTGAATGTGCTATAAAGGATGCACCTAAACTAATATGATGATGCCATGTTTTGATAACGTGCCGACGTTGCTAAAATTATTCATTGGTTACCAACTGAGGTACAGTGACGATCCAAGGTTTGGGGTACCATTTACTGATCTATAATGGTGAACGGTGCGGTGTAATCAGAATCCATTAATTGAAGTATCAGCAGACCCCAGTTGGTGGAGAGGGGTAGGTATTAGATGGGGGAGATGAGCCTATCCAGCATGAAGTTGAGGTTGAGGCCAACGGCGTGCAGTTGGCGGGCCTGGCATGAAGCCGTCGCGTAGCAGGCCTCGGTGACATCTTTGGGCAGCGGGGGGAGGCGGTGGACCTGGCGCCGGTAGGCCCGCCCAAATGACGCGACCTCCTCCGACACCCACGCCACAAGCTGCGAGGTCCCACCCCGGGCCGGGAAAAAGTCGGCGTACCACCGGCACGTGTGCGAGATCATCCCAAAGACCGCGCGGCTTAGGGCCTCGACGTACCGCCCCGTGTTGCCGTCGAGCCCGAGTTGGCGCACCCGCTGGCGCAGCTGGCGGCGGCGGGCTGAAAGGAAGGCCAGTTGGGCGCGGCTGGTCAGACCTAGCCGGATCAGGTGGAGGATATAACTCTTCATCGCGTATCTGGTGTCAGCCTCCACGATGCGCTTCTCCAAAAGGGCGGCCAGCGAATCGACCCGCCTTTGGAGTTCGGGGGCATAGGGTGCTTCACCAGCCCTGCCGGTGGCCTCGCAGTAGTCCCGCCACACCGTCTGGGCTTCGGTGATTAGGTCGACGCCATCCTTGTACTGGTGCTGAGCGATGCAGACATCAAGCCCATCCCAGAACTCGCTGCCGAGTGTGGGCGCAAGCGCCCCGGGCTTGCCGTCGGATTGGAAGGGTGGATGCGAGGGCTTAGGTTCGCTAAAGTCTAGCGCCTCGCCAACCTTCTTGGTGGTTTCCAGCAGCGCGCGCTGCTTGCGGTGGCGGGCGTGGTCGTTGGTGGCGCGGACGATGGCGCTGAGCAGCTTCTGCTTCTCGGCCCTGCTGCGCGCGGCGAACGCGTAAACCTCGTTCTTAGTGGCCACCTTGAAGGCGTCCTTAAACTCGGGGCCGTCCTTCAGGTCCGAGAAAGCCATCTCCGCCAGCTTGAAGCATGCGCGGGCGATCAACCCCGCCCGGCTGCCGTGGGTGGGTTGAGGATCGGTGATGGTCTGCCGTTTGGCGCGGGTGGCCACCAAAAGGCTATCCGTCAGCAGGAAGAAGTGGGCGTCGCGCTTGCTGCGGAAGCTGGCGATGTCCAGCTCCCTCCACCCCGCGCTTTCCAGGAGCGGCCGACGGTCCTGCACGTACGGTAGGTGGTCGCGCGAGCCCTGGACAGCCTGCCATAGTTTCGCAAGCTCTTTACGGTTGGTCTCATCCAAGCTTCCGCCCCGCTGCAGCTCGGGGGGGCTTTTGGAACCCCGGCCATCTACAGAAAGTTTGGTTGAACTAAACCCAGATACCTTGGCCCCCCGAGAGCCCAGCGTTAAGGGAGGTGGCATCCGACGCGAAAGCTTCTACGGCGAGGTGGAGCTCGGAGAGCCCCTCCTTGAGCTCAAAGAGGTCCGTCTCGAGCTGGGAGATCTCTTGCGCGATCACCACAAACTCGGGGTAGTTGCGGTAGACGTGGGTCTGCAGATCGGCGCACGATTGATCCGCCGTCTCCTGCAGGTTGGCGTAGAACAGCTTCAAGTTGCGGCACTGGTCGCTGTTCATCGCCAGCTCCAAATCTAATCAAAGGTTGATCAGTTGGTATAATAACGATAAAGCTTAGGAGTGAAGCGAGTGACACGATACAAAAACGCTTGAGAAAAACATCCGAACGCGATATAATAAGTTTAAAAAGGGTTCAAAAGTAAAAGTTTACAGCAGTTTGGATCGAACTCGGCCTCGAGGAAAGGGTCGGTATCGAGCTGGGCGAGTTGGGAGTGCTTCCCCTGGAACGTGAGGTTCGCCGGGGCGGAAAAGGCTGAACTCAAAACGTTGAGGTTCGAGGGAGGGTTGGATTGCCTCAGACTTGTCGGGCGGCGGGAACCCAAGGTTGAACCCGCCACCCTC